>CAEGAD010070313.1:0-54352 GCA_903067055.1 Poeciliopsis paucimaculata
TTTCTATTCAGTTGGAGAAAGTTTTGACACATCCACACATTTATCTGTTCTAAACATTTATTCAGTGATTGGATGGGTTCAGAGTCACCTGGTGGCTCATTATAATAATGACAACATTATGTCTTCACTTCTTAAATGATTTCACAATTTAATGAGCTTCTGTAACCCTTATGCTACAGATTACACCGTAGTTTTTAAATATATAAAATAATCTTTGAAAAATCATTTAGCAGCAATAAATGGGCTTGTTACAAACAATCGTTCTTTAAATGCATCATAAGTTTAGACTGTATTATTCGCTTCATTCTAACATTGCTTACAAAGAAAAAGAAAAAAGAAAAGAAAATCTTCAAAGCTGGAGCAAAATTTAATCCAGCAGTGTGAGAGATCCCTGGTGTTTTGTCATCAGCTGCAAAGTCTGTTTATCAGAAGTTGGAGACAAAACCCTAGAGGATAATGTTCTTAGCTCGAACATGAGCAATATCGGCCAACAGAGACACTAACATGAGAAGAGGCCAAGAAGTCATTTGATGACTAATCTTCTTACAGCTTCATGCTGACAGAGTAGCAGGCTGACACGTGGTTTCTTTTAGTATCGAGGCCCTGCAACTCATCACTTTCTGTAGAGCACACTGAGAAGAAAATTGGAGCACTGGGAGTGATCAATGCAAATTACCCACAAGGCCCTAGGAGAGCGGAGTCCACAGGTGGGTGTCAGAGCTGCGGGGGTGGAGAAGGCAGAGGAAAACGCATCCAGGGGAATAATTAAGTTGCTGATTCAATGATGGAAAATGTTTTTTTATTTAAAAAAAAAAAAAAAAAAAAAAAAAGCCTGGAAATCTCTTTGGAAGCTTAAGAGGGCGCCACTAGAGGGTGCCATCAGATATAGAAGCAATTAGATGGCAATTAGAAGGTTTGCATAATCCTAGCATAATCTACTAAGTTATATAGTTTTATGTTGAAGGAGTGTTGTGAGCATTTATATTCTCTGAAGTTTACCTGGAAATATGGTAAAAGAAGTTCAACATAAGCATCTCAAATCTCATAGGAAAATAGTTTGCTGCAAACTCCAAATATTACCTGGTCAATATAGAAAGTTCAACATATGCAGGATAGTTTTTGTTTTCTGATCTAACTCCTGGTATGTGCAGAGGTCAATGACCAAAGCGATTACGAATAGTGGAAATCTTCAAATATACCTTAATATACACTAACAGATAAAGGGAAACAATCTTAGCACCACAGCAGCAGTCGTAATTCCACTCTTGGTGGTACAAGTAATCATTGGCAAGAAAAATGAATGTCACTCCTGGATTGTCCAATGGTCCACATAGCAAACAACACAGACATATATTACACACAAAACAGAACAACACAAGTCTTAGCATTCAGCATCAAAGTGCAGTAGAACTGACAGCAGATTTCAAGTTACTTAGAATAACAGCTGAAGGTATAAATGAAACTTCACTGCAGGAGCTTTATACCAACGACCTGAAGGAAGCAACTGAAAATCTCCAAAGAGAGGATTCATTGCAGATGCCTAGGTATTTCCGCTTGTTTCTTATATTTTAGACATATGGGACATGTAGTGGGAAGTTGAGGGTGAATTCAGTTGATTATTTCAGTGCCATTCGCAGTTTTTACAAGGAGATTTTCAGCGTATCTGTCGGTGACTTTATGTTTCAGTGCATTTGGGTTGTTCAGCAAGCCCATTTAACAGGACAAAGTTTCAGAAGACTCAGTCAAAACCCAAATTAAAACCAACTCAGAAAAGAAGAGAAAACAATGAATTGACAAACAAAACACCAAGCCTCAGTGCCAGTTGGTGTCACAATGACACTAGCAGGGTTGGGCTATCTTTGTGCAATTGGTTTATTTGTGTAATAAAAGTGAATGATCAGAAAAAAACAACTATAAATGGCATATATACATTTTCTGACTATGTGTGACAGAATATGGGGGTTATAAAATGCATTTTCAGCTCTTTTTACAAAAAGGGAGGTTCAGATTATTACCTGGCAACAATCTAAGCTGAAAAGAGTTAAACACAAAGAGTAAGAAGTATAGGTGACTCGTTTGATTTGAATGCGCTCTGGGGCTGGGAATTTTGCACACCATTATCAGTAGCTATCATGGGCCAGAGATGGGGAGCCGTCACCTCTCTGATTCATTCTGGGAAACATGACATTTAGGATATAATCGCTCTGTCTCTGCAATTGTTAAAGTTTTCAGCAACATAAAATTGCTTTACTCTTCCAGTCAGTCTGATCTACAGAGCAGGCCTTTGTTCCGTGTTCTGGTAAGGTTGTGCAGATAAAGAGAACAGAAGAAACAGTGGAATATGTGTGTGTGACAGAAAATCACATAAAAATGGTTTAAATTGTGAGGCATCTCAGTCAGGCTCCGTTTATGTCACCACTGCCGTGTTGGAAATCTCATCCGTTTTATGTTCAATAGACTGTACAAAGAGATTTATCAAAGGTATTGACCATCTTTCCTCAAAGTCTAAAAAGGAACTGAGAAAGGAACCAAACAATTCAGGATGAGAAATCAGAATTGCTTTTACCTTGTAGTTTGTTTTTTTAGGGGGTAAAATTAGTCTGATGAACCGTTGTTTATCAAACTTATTTTAGTTTAGAGCATTATGGTGCGCTAAACTTTTTCTTGCATTTCTCATGTTGCAATTGTAGTACAAATTCAACATGCATGTTGCACTATGATGGATGCAATTTTGGCTTGAAACTTTCAGACAGATTTAATTACATCAAACAGCTCAGCTTGAAAGTACCTTAACTGTCCAGAGCTTTTAATGGTTTTTTAGTCCTCCAACATGTAGGCATTTGATGTGATGTTCAAATTCTCCTCAATATCTGGATACGTCATGCTAGAGAGAAGATCTGGGTCAGTGTTTATGGAGCTTCATTTTCACTATAACAGCCTTGCATAACACCGATCCTCTGTCCAACTGTCTCGATATTGTCCGGTCTTTTTCGTTAATCAGACTGAAATCATCTTAAAATATCATTAGTTTCCCAAAAAGAGCTTCTCTAATCATCAACTTGACTGTAGATCCACAAGCAGGACTTCCAAATCAGTGAAAGCACTCTACTGGTGATGAGAGGACAGTTAAAATGCAGCTCACGTGTCAACCTAGACGAGGTAATAATGAACTTATACATTTTTTATTATGTTGTATGTTAAATTTAGTTCTTGTCAAACACTTAATGATTAAAAAAAAAGAAATTATGGTCCAGCTGCAAAGAGAGAACTTCCCTCCCACAGGTTAACAGGATGGAAAGAGAAAATAGCTCCACACACCATCCACCTCCGCCACCACGCTCGGAGCGTCATTTCCAGACAGTTTGTGCTGCATAATTTAACTCCATCTGTGAAGAAATGTGGCGCTTGCTGGGAAGAAATGCATAAGGAATGTGTTCGCCCCTGTTCACAAAGTCACTTCTCAGACTCAAGCTGCCTTTGTTTCACCACAAAAAGGCATTTAGTGTAATGATACGTGCGTGTCGCTGTGGTTCGCAGCTCTCCAGGTCATGGTAATCCCAAAAGCTGCAACAGACCAGGAGGAATCCAAACCTCCCCTTTTCATACATTGTTCTTCTCATTTAAGAGGTTTCTTTTGTCACTTGAAAGTCTGGCAGACTGTTCGATTGGGGGCCAAAATTGCAACATTTAAATTAAATTCTCACCTGGTGTGCTTCACTTTCAAACAGCACTGTGAAAGCGTAGAATAAAACCAAAGAGTTTGGTTTAATATAGAACCAAACTCTGAAAAACCTTCTCACCCCTCGCTTGTGGAAGAAACAAAACAAAATCCTCTGAGGAAGACACTGAGCGCAACTTCCTTCTTCACAAAATGTAAACAGAAATGGAGTAGCATCCGATTTTAGCAGTAGTAGGATTTCCCTTTGGTAAAAGACTTTGAGCCATTTCTCCAGCATTACCATTGCATGTTATTTTTTACCCAGAATGCCCTGCGGTCTCCGGTCCACTCGGCATTCACATAAGCATTCGGACCACACCAGAGTTCACTTCAACCGAACAGAGACTGAGGTTATTAGATGGATCATAGTTCACTTTTTGGTCCTCATTAGTTTGAGCGCGTATTCTCACTTCCTCAAATTCACAGAACCTTCTAGGCAAATTAATTACAGTTTGATTAAAGTGGACTAAACAGAGCTGGTGTGAAAGCAATGATAAAAATATTTAACCTTATCAATTAATCAATTAAGTTTGTTTATATAGCACATTTCAGCAACAAGGCAGTTCAAAGTGCTTTATGTTGTAAAAACACAAAAATACAAAGTCATATAACACAGTCAATTGTCATCATTAAACATCAGAATGTTGATTAATGTTTCATTTAAAGCAACGAAGCAGGTGGGTTTTTAGCCTCGATTTAAAGGAACTCTGCGTTTCAGCTGTTCTGCAGTTTTCTGGGAGTTTGTTCCAGATTTGTGGCGCATAGAAGCTGAATGCTGCTTCTCCATGTCTTGTTCTGGGGATGCAGAGCAGACCAGAACAAGGTCAATGTACTGTATTAGCCGTTCAGTGATTAGAACCTGTATGAGTACTTCCAGTGAAAGAAGTGGGAACCAGAACAACAAACAAGGAAACCAATGGTTTATGACTGAAATACTTTAGTTATTTTTTTTTAAATCCCAGGACCTTCTACTGCAAAGCAACAGTGCAACCAGCTGTGTCTCTGTGCAGCCCAAAAAATATTTTATTTATGTTTTTTTCCATGAGAGGGGAAAACACCAGGAATTATCTAATCTTTTCTTCGTCATGATTCAGGTTCAGGTGATAATGAGCCCAAAGCTCTTTGTTTATATCACCATGAAATAAATAAATCACACAGGCCTGAAGGACAGTATGGTAAAATATTAAAAGTGGGATAAGTCCTCCTCACCTTCGGCTGTGCATGTGTACAGTACAAAGCCCGTCTGTAGCTGGGTCGAGGCTCGGTTAATGAGGTTTGCCTGGGAGTGGCAGCTCTGCAGCGTAAAGTTGTTTTTACCCGCTTCTTTTTCTCAGGGTCTCCTCTCCAATCCCCTCGGCTCATTACCGAGTGCCAAGAAGAAGTGTCATTGGCGCAATGACCCCACTGGTCCGATTCATTACCCTGCATCCTGCACCACCACCCCCTACAACCAACCTTGTCTACAGATTTAAGGCGGCAGTAGCAGAGGGGAAAAATGATAAAATGAGAGGTCAGACATATTTGGACTGCTTGCCCCGAGAGAGAAGTCTAACTTGGTTAACTGTTTGATGAGCAGGTGTTTCTTTCTTTGACACTTTCTAAGTTTCTGTTAGGAGTGTTTTAGGTCAAAACAAATCAATATACGATACAACCGCAAAATATTTACAGGAAAACATTTAAAAGTAATGAAAACCACAAACTGAATATGAGATCTCTGAGATGACCAGAAAATAAACAGACAAATCAAAGATCCTGGAAAAGAAGAAACATTTTTAATGACTGTCAGCTAGACAACTTTCTTTTTTTTTTTACATTTTAAATTGTAATTAAACAAATCCGATTTCATTTTGAGCTTTTTAATGCTGCAGGTCAAGATATTATTTAAAAAGGGTTTCTAGGATGGACCATCGAGGGACACCACAACATAACTCTGCCATTACCAACATCTAATATGAATTATTACGAACTTCATGTCAATACGTAATAGGAAAATATTGTAAATCTCTTTAGTGTTTCAATATAATGCTTTTTAATGTGCATAACAGCATGTATGAAACAATGGGACATTTCAATTGTTAAGACGGGAACCAACGGACCTCACTGTAAGAAAACAAACTTGCAGGACAAGTACACGAACAGCTGCACTGGATGCAAAGTCTTCTCATTATGTTCTTGCCACAGTAAAATCAAGTGTGAAATTCAGCATTGACATGGCAGTGTTAGAAAACCTTTCAACACAAAGGGTTGCTGAGATGTAGAAGAAAAAAAAACTGCTGCAGGCTTAAAGCTGTCCTGGGTGGAAGTGTAATTACATCAATGTCTCCATATGAAGCAGCCCAGCGAGGTGCAGAAAGCCCAACACATCTCTCAGCGGCGCTAAATTAGCTTTGGGATGTGTCATGTCAAAGTTGTTGGACTTATCCTCAGCAGGAATGCTTTCTTCCACCCCTTTTTTTTTTTTTGGTCTTCTCCCCCTCGACCTGTCAGCTCCCATATCGCCGCCACGGTGTCAGACGAGTCCTCTCACCCCACAGAGCAGCACCTAAACCCTGCTCTTCTTTCCCTGTGGCAGCTTGTCACCTGTGTACACCCCATTCTATCACCTCCTCCCTCTCCTGTCTCTTTTATTTCCCATTTCCCCAGCTGTTTTTTCCCCTCCCAAGCTAAAAGAGCAAGCCAATGACCTACATGCGTTGGCCTATAACTCGCTCTCGCAGCTCTCGATTCCTTGTCTCTCTGGCCGCTCTTGACTATTTCCTCTTGTTCTCTCTCTTCACTCCCTCTCTTCCTGTCGGTTTTATTTGATCCTTTACTGCTTCCTTGTCCACACTGTGAGGTTGTGCTCACTTTGAGGTTACAGAGTGAAATGCCAACGAACTCTGTGAGGAAGCTTTGGAGCATCTCCTATCTGATCCATCTGAAACCTGTAATGAGACCTAAGGAATAGTTCAGGATGATGCTCTAATGAGGGCATACTTTCTTTTTCCTTTCTGACATGACATTAGCAAGTTAAAGAACAGATTCATTTTCCTTAAACCAGCTATGTTTTCAGGCTTAACAACTGTTTCTCCCAGTGAGAAATCTCTTAATCTGGGACATTTTCCTGGTTAACCAAGGTGGATTTTTCTGAAACTTACTGAAAATTTGAAGACACAAAGTTGATTGCACTACTGCAATAGATATTTTGTAGAGTAAGCAGTAAGACTCTCAAGGTGACCAAGGGTGTCGTTTGTGAGCATAACGTTTCCATAGTAAATGTGGTGTTTTAGCAGAGTTTTTGTTTTTCCTGCGGTATTATGCTTTTGAAAAATGTCTCCTTTCATTTCAGAATTTTTTAAAATGGAATTAGGTTAAATCTACAACTACTACATCTACATTTTTTTTTTTCAAGGAGTGGTTGTCACCAGAAGTCTACGACTACCTTGTATTAGATCCATTGCAAAACTTTGTGTTATTAAATTACTCAATTTCAATCAAAGGACTCGGAAATAGAGATGGCAGGCCATGGAACATCGGAACAGACGTAGCAAGTGAACAATAAAAATGTAGGAGCTTAAACACAAAAGCAGGAGAGGGAAATAAACTGAAAGGAGACTGAGTAACATAAGGAAGCTGAATCAAGACAAACTGAGGGAAAAATAATAATCCTGATCAAAAAGAACTAGGAAAAAATATACAAACAGAATTAATCTTTACATCTTTATAAATCTGCAATCTTGGATCGAAAAATAAAAGTTGGAAAAGTTATAAAGTATACCAAGTCAAAACACTCATATTGCCTACATGATCACAACCTAAAGCAATGTGTTATGATATTTAACTCTGCTTTGGTTGGCATTTCAAACATTAAAGTTACTATTATGAGACCAAATTTGATTTCTTTTTAAAATATTATTCTAATAACTGATTATTGCTTCTAAAAGCTAATGATCAGCATCTTCTATCAGCTAATTTCTTTACAACCGAAGATGTGCAGTGTCAGCCTTTGGTCTTAGCCCTCAACTTTTTCCAGTGCATGTAAAAGTGGGCAAAATGTCTTAACTCCCATGCTCTGCGATCCAGTGCTAATAATGGTAGAAAAGAAAATCATAAGCAAGAAAGAACACCAAAGGCAACCCTTCATGGCTTTTCTGACAGGAAGAGCCCTATGGGCTGCTGAGGGGCTTTGGGTTTCATTTTCATTCTGTCTGTTTTGGAATATAATATTTCTGCACAGGTACAATTGCTGTTTCTTTCTATTCTTTGACTTTTCATTGTATTAACAAGGGACAGCTTCAGGTCAAATCTAATTTCCTTGCCTTAGACTTCTGTCTTTTCATTGGCTCTCCTTTTGAAGCAGCACAAAGTTGTAGATGTAATCTTCAGTAGTGTAATGTGTTACACCATCAAACAGTTGTCACTGAGGCTGTTTAGGATGCAACACGACGACGTCCTTCATGCACAACTCGTTGTGACAAAAGTCTTTAATGTTTCCTTCTGAAGAAATCTTTCTTCTTTTTGATTGGTTTTATTTTCATAGCATGTTTTTTGCAATAGAAGGCTTTTTATTAAATGTCATATAACTATGATTTCATTACTGCATCATGGAAAGCAAGACCAACAAAGTGATGGCTCTTTACAAAGTGGCTTTATCTTGGCTCTCGGTTTGATCTGTTGTGCTCAAGTGGATCCACTGCTGAGTGAAAAAAAAATAAAAACAGTTTGACTTCTCTCTATTTTCAGTCCATCTTTGCCTCCCTTTCCTCTGTTCTTCCAAGTTTCTTTCTTGTTAGTAGCTCCGATAACATCTCTTGATCACGACCGACGAAAGAGGCAGCAGTAGCAGCGGGGAGTGCTAAACAAGACTTCTGTGGTGGGTCTCTCTAATGGCTATGGCAGTATGCTCGGAAATGCTGCAGAGAGAGAAGTAATATTTGACAGTGGCTTTCTTTCTTTTCGTCTAATGGGCTCATGAATGCCAGGGAAATGAGCATCCCCGACTAGCCAAGGTGTAGTTTCAATCCCCGCAACTCGGATCACGAGGCTCATTATCTTATGTCAACAACAAAAAGGACATCTAATCTGTGGTTTTATTTTTTGCGCTTTAGCCCCCCGTTTTTTATTTTCTCTGGGAATTCGGTGCCATCTGGTTTGCTCGGTGCAGTGAGACTGGGCGGGAGCGGATGTATCAAAGGGAACTGTCCGCCGATTGATCAAGGCAGAAATCCCACAGGAGGGACATAACCAGAGGCGAGGTGTCCACCCAGAAAGGAAGATCCAGTCATTACTGCTGGGTGGAGTTCTGTATAATATATGGACTTCCTTTGACTCAATGTGAGTAATGTCATTAATGTGTTGCGAGGGAAGTAGAAGACGCATAGCAGAGGGACCTTTGTATTGGGTTTTTGATGTAGGGGATGTTTCCCCTGTGACGACTTTCATATCTATTACCTGGAGTGCCTCGCTGTCAGGGCCACAAATGGAGATCCCACTTCCTCTTTATCATCACTCTGACAGTCAATATTAAAAATACATTCAAGCTTGATTGAATGTTTGATGGCGTTATTCAGTGACTATATCTGCCAGCTGCATATCATTTGGTGTATTTGCAGAGGCAAAAATAAAATATTACTTCTGCCCAGCAGCGATATCAGCTCCTCCAGAAGTTATTTTTTTGTTGTTTGTTTCCTTGTAATCATCACTGCTGCATTCTGGGAAACATGGCAGTAAGCTTGTGTGTCATGTTAATGGGCATTATAAAAACGTGTGCGATGAGTATAAACACCAGCTGAACATTAATCACGTTTGTTCCCTTATTATCTTCATATCAAGGTTTCTCATCACAGATTCTTGAGGCAGAGCTGCGTTCCTCTTTATCAACAAAGATAATTGTGCAGAGAACATCACAACATGAAAGGCCGACGGTCACCGGCACAGAACAAGACGGAAGCCATCGCTCATCTGACACTCCGTCCTTTTTGTGGTCTGCAGTATGAATAACCAAAGCTACTGGCAGAAGCCATATTGGAGGTTTAGCTCTTTATCCAAAATTAATATTTAAACATAAATAATCTTATAGGGACATGAACATGTCATACAACAAGAATGGATGATGAAACTGACATTAGAGCAGTAGTTCTGTAACTGTATACTTTTTAGCTTTTGACTAGGACTGTCAACATGAACTTGTTAACGCATGCGATTAATCTAAAATGTTTAACTGGTTAATATTACATAGAGCAGATTAATCGTATGACCTATTTTGACCTGAAAGTCTCTCTCCTGCAGAGGGTTTCTTTGTTCCAAGCAGAAAGCTACACGGTCTAGTGCTGCGTTCTGCAATGCAGAAGTGAAACAGGTGAAAAGATGAGCGAGGAGAATCAGAGTGGTGCGCTCAGCGGCAAATATCAGTATAGAAAGTACGGCGGTTAGAGAGGGCACCTTGATCCGGCCTCCCAAGTTCAAGTCCTGTCTTCTCTTCTTTATCCGCACGTCTTTTCGCCCGACTCCCTGCCCCCTTTGGATTACTGTCAAAATCCACCAGTGCCAAAAAAATTCAATAAACGTTGGGATAAAACTAAGGTGGTATGTGGCCTATTTATTGCAAAGGTGAATCGTCCTTCCACCAACACACAACCAGTTTATAGCGAACATAACTGAAATAAAATTACTTTTGAAATAAAATGACTTCAAAATTGATTTTTAAGTCATTTTGTCTGGTTCAAAACAGACATTTTATTTATAATGCTCCTAACATCTTAAGGGCATCTTTTAAAACTTCCTGATCATAAAAAACTGGAAAACTGAGATTTTTGGTTTAGGAGAATAAGCCATTTTCTTAGATCATTTTAAATGCATTTTTACATTTCAACTTACAAGGTTAAGCATTAGGGTGGCATTAATCTGACTAAATTATTTAACACAATAAAACTGCAAACTTCCATATATATTTTCACAGTATCCTCGAATAACTGACACCCCTAAAAACCTTTTAAAAACACATATAACTCCCCATTTTAAAAATTAAAAACACAAAGTATATGTTAAGATGCATTAATATGCACAGTGGAAACTGTCTTAAAACTACAGCAGAATCCAACATTTACCGTCTTCCTTATTGCTGTTCTTGGGAATATAACAAATCAGCGGCAACAAAATATCGCTCCTGGATTGGCTGCCTTGCAAACGCCAGTTAATACCATATCAAGAAACATTGTATTCATGTATTTCAGCTTTCTAAGCTGAATTTTCTTTTGGACATTTTAGACATGCTCTAAGAAATAAATTGTGAATAAAAGAGTTTTCCTCAAATAATTTGGAGCTACATTCCACAGACAAATCAGCAAATACTAAACTGCAATTATGCAAGACCCACTGTGCCCCGATAAATGTAATCCGTCGCAACCATTGTACTTCATAAGTCATCCAATTCTAGATAATCTGCTTTCATGTTCAATGTTGCCGGACTAGTACATTTGATGTTTTTGTGTCTGTAGCGAGGGATTGATCTGGGTCAGACTCACTTCATAGTCTTAGCCCTCCGTCCATCCCGGGGCTCTGGCCTGTCAACAGGAAATCTATTAGTTATGCACTCCACAACTCTGACCTTTATGGAAGAGAACACACTAGAAAGTAATTAAGAGAATGAATAAGTCCACTTTTTAAGTGTATGAATATTTTTGAAGGGATTATGCATGAATAAAAATAGTAATGTACCAGTAATGTAAGTTCTACTGTTACACTTGTTTTATTTTGAGTTCTGATCCTATTATGTTAAAACTGATACTTTATCAACTCATAACCTAAATTTTTGGTCATTTTGTACCACTAATCTGTTATTTTCTTCTTCTGTGAGATAGAAACTTATTCGATTTTCCATCTTTTTGGTGTTTTTTGAGCTTTTATATCAAATTTATTTGATTACCCAGGAGAGAGGCTATGAAATATTGCAAATTTTATTGATAAGGCCCAATATTGCAACTGTTTAAAATCCGTCAAACCCTGAATTTTATGTCCGAGTTGTAGCTCTCACAGAAGGTAATAAAAAACGCTTGCTAAAGTATTAATTCAAAAGAAACTGGTTAGTTTGAGTTTTTTGATAAATATTTAAGGAATGCACAAGTACATCATTCATGACACCAGCACCTTTCTTTTTGACAGGATCTGGGAATGTTTTCAGATGCACGGCAGTCGACTCTTGTTTCAGCGGAGTTATAATGACCACACTTGACTGCTGCTGATGTTGTTGCCATCGCTGCAGTAATGAGGCGCTGATAAGTCAAACCGTGATAGAAGCACAACTCAATTACCTGGTGACAACAAACAAGGATGTGAAGAGGTGCCGATTCGTGATCCTGAGAAGAAACAGAGCATCTTGTTGCTCAGTGCAGATTGGTTGGAACCCACTGATCAGACTGCTTTATTTCATTAATAGTGCCCTCCAGATTTACTAGCACCTCTGGTGAAGATGTGTAAAAGATCTTAAAATAAATCTATGTTTTAGTGCAAAAGCAATGTTTTATTGAAAAATCAATTCTATAATTTTAGTGCATGTATTTTGAAGGGAATACTCTCGGTGACATTATAATTAATATATTATTGAACCACCAAGGCTACAATTATTGGCACCCACACCAGTTCTCTATAATTTAGGTGTAAAATACGCCCTTTATTCTAAGTACTGTAGACCTTACACTGTAAATATAATAGAAGTGTCTTGGAGCTACTAATTAGTAGTGATGCAATGGTACATAAAAATTATGATTTCAGGTCATTTAAGGGAAACACTATAGAATTGACTGGAGATTTGGCTTTGATATTTTTTCGGATTATAAACGAACCATTTGAAAATGGTCATAGTTTAAATATGTGTGTTTTAAAATAAGACTTTGCAGACATTTGACAATAAAAAATTGTTAACTCACTTAGGATTACCAGTGAACCGCCACATCTCATATCGTTTGTGGTCTGGTTGAAAACTCCAGGTGACTGGATTTGGACTTGAGACAATTTCTTCCTTTCAAAAGTGATACTAACATTCAGATTGACGTTGTTTTAGGTGCCTAGATCAAGTAAGTGCAACAATATATATATAAATAAATAAAATTGCTTTGTACCACAATATAAAATTTTGATTCAGTCCACGTTTATTTCCTTAACTCCCAAGCAGCAGAGCTGGGAGACAGCTGGGGTTCCTATCTGTCTTGGTATCACTTTTTACAGAACATTGCATTGCACACTTAGTTCTGCACAGATCTGGCCAGACTCATTATATTTTTAGTAAATGTTACAGTTTAAGAACCTCATACCAGCCTGTCCCTCTCTATACAATTATTTTAGCAAAAACCAATGTCATTTTATTCAAACTATGCCTGAAGTAAGGTTTCAAATGTCTGTGTGATGCATCTCAGCATTTCTTTAAACCATCAGAATAACAATGAGAAGTGACTGTGTTTCCAGAACAATTCTGAATAGAAGCAGAGTTAATAAAGTGCCATCTCTAAATCTTTGCCTGCAGGGCTGTTCAAACCCTTCAAGTTTAAAATCACTTGCTCCCACCTGTCTCTGACAAACAGGTCAATATGAAGAAACTCACTTCTTCCAGTCATTTGCCGGTGAAGAAGGCATCCATTTTTGTGGTAAACAGAAAGAGCAATGGCTGTTGATTAACACAGAGCATCATATTCTAGTTGGCAGCACAAGAAAAACAAACAGTCCACACTTTAATTAACTCTGCAGAAGAAGGAGTATGACTGAGTCAATATTTATCACGTCTAGCAATGGAGGCCCACGCTGGTATTCCCCCTACAAGGCCCGGCTCTAATTACCTGAGGGCCAAAAGGAGCGCTGCTCAAAAAAAGATGAGATGCATGGCAGATTGTTGCTCAAACTCCTTCCAAGTGCCATGGGTAGCAAAACAGATCACATCAAGGAAAACAAAGGATTTTTTAAAAAATGGCTCAGGAAATGGATCAGATGAAGGGATCTTCAGTGATTAAAACTAAAACTGTTGCTAAGCTAAATGCTGGTTTCATGCTACTGTGTTCATCTGATGGGAAAGGTTATGCTAACCATAGAAGTGACACCTTTAATTGGTTGCTTAAAAGACAAAAATATGAGAATGTCTTTGATATTACAGTTATACTATTGCTAATCTCCAGAAATATTAAAACTTAAAAGGCCAGGGTCTTATTTAAAAGCCGTTGAAACAAAAAAATGAAGAAAACAAAGTCGATGGCGTTTCAACGCAGCTAAATATACAAAAGTCTCCATTTTTGTTGTTAAAATGTAGTCATTTCAACAAGTCATGCCTCTTCTAAAAACAGGAAGGAACGGACACAAAGTTATCTAAAAAAGTAATAAATAATTCTGTCACTTTTATTGTCATCACAAGAGTACCACAAAATATCACACTGTGACTTGGAGTCCATATTGTCGTCTCCTAGCTACAACCAGTTTTTGTTACTGTAGTAAGTTACAGGCAGAAAAAGCTTTAAACTCCCTCCTGCCTGTTTGCTAGGTCTCCAGAGAGAACATTACTTTTTCCTCCTCTCTGGGTACATTATTATGTGTTTTCACTTCATAAACTTAAAATCATCACTCTGGATATTTTTGTTATATTCTCAGCAGTCTCATGCCCCACCCACCCCACTTTTTTTTTTTTCTTTTACATATCTCTCTATTTAGGACATGGAAATGAATTTAGCCATTATGAGCAACTAGTGTGAACACAGCTGAAAAGGAAAAGTTGTAAAAAAGATAAGGCAGTCTTTGCTGCACATTAGGAACACAAAGACTTTAAATGTCGTAAAGTGGGTAGAAGAAGAGTCTTTCTGAAGCAATCATCTAAGAATACTTGAAGTTTGCAGGATGACAGCGAGCCTGCTGTTAGGCCACTGAACCAAAGAGATAACATACTGCAGCTGCTCAGCATGGGGACAACTTCTTATCGAGCAAAAAAAGTATGTCTTTGAAGGAACTATTTTAATTAGACACTCTTAGACATTTTGTCTCTTTGTATCTTTTGCTTTCCCTTAATGCTCCTCAGTCTCGCTCTCTTTCTCCCTCCGATATGAAACGGTTTCAGGCACAACTTGCTTGCTGTAATTGTCTCCAAAGTAGAGCTATGAAGGTCGAAGCCGAGTAAGGGTCATTTGAATAATTTGATTATGCCACATTTTTTAACCTGCAAAGCTCTTAATCCCGAGATGGCGAGGGAATGCTAATGAGTCACCTGCCTTGTTGCGCTTCCTGATGAGCAGGGAAAAAAAGGGAGGATCCATTTTATGTTTCATGTTTTATTTTGTTTGTCAGAAAAAAAAAAAGAAATACACCCATGTGCTGTGTTGTAAGACTATGTCCAACTCTTCATAGTATCATTTGCGACCAAATGGTAATCTCCCCCAGCTGTTTCACTTATGCACAGCAGTAACTCATAAGGAATTAATGAGACAATGTGACCCCAGAACACAGTTTCACTTTCTTCACTTAACAGTGTTAGAACCAAACAGAGAAAGTGCTAGGTGATCCCAATTATCTCTGTAATATACAATGTCTTCCACACTTACTGACAACTGATAAAGTAATGCAAAATGCCTTAAAGTAATCTACTTTACTGTATCGAACTGTTCAATGTTTTATTTGTATGTTATTTTATCGTTTTTGTTGGCATTTAATTTTTAGTTAACAACTGAACTTTACTTACTTATTAGTACAGTGGATCCCCATCTATCCTTAGTTAAGTATTCACAGGTTTTTTTTGTTTTTTTTTTTATGTGGAGCATAACTGCCATTTATTTGTGAAAAATTCACCTATTGCACGTTTTTTGTGAAGTTTGTCTAAGATATTAAAAACAAAATGCAGCTTGGGAAGTTGAAATACCTCAAGGCAATAATAATAGAATATACTATTGGACAACTGAACCAACTGAATCCATATAGATTGGATATTTATGCTTCAAATAGCTAAGAAGCAAACAGATCCACACTGAGTTGAAGATATCAACTTTATTAGATATAAAATCTTAGCCAAATTAGGCATAACTCCAACCAGATATGTCTACTATATTGTATTTTGCAGTGTTGTCATTTCTCCTTAACGAGAGTAAAACATGTTGCTCTTTATTTGCTAATGAGGCAAATATGGGAAATCAAACTTTATCATGGAAGAATTGGCTAAAGGTGGATATTGCACTGGTTTCAGGAAGGTATTTCCTATTTCACTTTGGTATACATTACCAGCCACTTTGACTTACACAACATTAAAATAATTATTTGCTCATATATTTTTTTGTATAGGTAACTAATCTTTTATTTAGACAATTTACAAAAGATATCTCAAGACATCAAAGACAAAATTCCCCTGAAACGACCTAACATTAACATAAACGTAGCTTCCTGCTCATCTGGATGTACAGCACACCGTCCGCTGTGAGTCATTATTTAATACATAAACCAGAAAGCAGAAATTTCACACTTTATTAATCTGTATTCATTGTGAAGCAAAGAGACAGACCAGCACAGTAGTTCCTTGCTGAAATATTCATAAGAGTCCCGCAGGGCTCGTCCCATTAAGACACTGGAAAAACAGAAAGAGCAAATAACATTCCAACTAAATTCATTTGGGGGTAAACATTTTACCTTCCCAAACAAGTCACAATTACAGAGATTTTATGCTGATTTGCCTCAGTAAAGACAGAGGACAGATATCATCTCTTTTCAATTTCTAGTGGGTCTTTATGAGCAGCTAGCTCTGTGAAATGCATACTAATACCTGCTGCTAATCCTAATGCATACCAATAGTCTGAGTCGCGTTTGAACATTCAACAATTATTGCATTTTCATCTCAGAATATATAGTGTGCTTAAGAAATGAGATATTACAACACTACAGCAAACAACAACACCATAGTGGAAATCCTTTTCATGATTTTGCATTAAATCAAAGAAGATTATGGCTGCTGTGAAGTTGAAAGAAAACAATGTCTGGTTTGCAAAAGTTTTACAAATATCTGAAAAGGTTGGTGTGGTTTTATATTCAGCTCCTCTGAGTTTTGGGATCTCAGGCATTCAAACACACAAAAATGCTTTGATCTAAATAATATAAAATTGATCTGGATCCAAGTTTTGGCTCATTGTTCAGCTAAGTTGCCTCAGTTTCAACATGTTTTCCCACAGAATTGCCCTGTTTCCAGCTTCAAAGACTTATGTATTTAGCATTATGCCTCCAAAATTTATGCTTCAGTCATGGAAATAATTCTGTTATACGTTAGTTAACTATCTCTGAATATTTTGAAGTTACAGTGGCAATCTTGATCGTATTTTAACGATCCCCACAGCATCATTCATCACCAACATATTTCACTGTGAGCATGGGTTATATGCAATGTTAAGGTTGTTAATGTCTCCTCTTTCCAGAGCATCTCCCTCCACATGTTTGTTGTTTTTCTTCCATCTCCTGCATGGTCTTTTTACTACATTTTGTATGGTTGGTTTCCATGTCTGGACACAGTTGTCCAGACAAAAACTGTTGTCCAGACAGCTTTTGTAAGTTTGTAACTTACAAAAACTAAAACACATAATCTCATTAAACCTTTACACAAACTTCACTGGCTTTTCATAACTATCAGAATACAGTTTAAAGAATAATTAAAGTTTATATGAACGCATAAGCAGACAAATTTTCTTTTGGCCCCTCATTGGCCAAAAGACAATGAGGGGCGTGGCCAAGTCTGGGGAATGAGCAGGGAAAGCACTGTTGACAAAATGTAATGTGTTTGGCTCGTTTCATAATTGATGTTTTTATGAGGTAAAGCACTTTGAACTGCCATGTCGATGAAATGCGCTATACAGATAAACTTGACTGTTACCAACTAAGCAGCTATGTCTCAATATTTAGGGCATAAGCTGCTCTTAGGTCAAATAAACAAGTTTACACAAACTTAAAGCACAATTTACACCAGCTTATCTGCACGATAATTTCAATTTGAGGTTTAGTTACTCTTTAAAGTAGGTCTTCTCCTTCCTCCCTGCCTCAAGGATCTGCTCATATTCAAATAACTCCCTTTGCTCTCAAGCTTCCTCATGTTATGTGGGAATAAATTACAAAATAATAACCACATTTGCCAATTCAGTGACTTTTGATAATACCTTAACAGTGTATTATATTAAGGCAGACTGGGCTGTATCTGAACAGTTTTTCTTTAAACATTCGCTAAAATCTTAATACATTTCACAGAAGGTTTTGAGTAGACAATGTAAAACGAGTTTTCAAGGGAAATGAATACTTTTTCATGAAACTGTGGGTTGTAGCAGTATACGGCAAGCGGTTGGTCCTCATTATTTTACAGCACGATGGAGGTTCACTGAGGCACTCCTCAAGAGCCTGTGAAACACAAGTGTTTGAGCTGTTTGTGGCTTTCCTTCCAAGCACATATTGACAGACTGAAGTGTGTTCATCACAGTTTCTTTGGACGTTTGCCTTCATTGGGAGCTGAAATCCAAACAGCGCCGAGCCTCTTCATCGCTGATTGCCTGCAGGCTGAACCGAGTGAGATTCAGCCTGAAACTAATGAATCCCCAAGTTTGTTCTCGGTTGTTTCCGACAACTCGTGGAACAATGACTAAGCAGCTGTTTTTTTCCAAATCCAGAGTCTGATTTCCGATGTGTTACCTCAGCTGCAGTGCTAATCTGAGGAAGGAGAAAAGCGTAAACATGCATAGAGACACCCCTCCCACCCCCCCATCAACACTCTAATTTGCATGTGTGGTGAAAAATTGGATCCTGAGGCTTGCAGATCTGCCAGTGTGTCTATGATGGTACATAAATCATCCATAATTAACTCAAGTTAAAAAAATGAAAATGTCTGGGTTTCTTTGCACCCATGGCAGTTTGACTGTCATAGTGCTGGCGTGGACAACCAGAAAAACAAACCGTGGAGGAAAAACTGAAAACAACAGAAATAACTACAATGTGGGATGACGGCAGGATTAGAAAAACACAGACACAGAGCAAGACAAATACGCTTTATACACCGTCAGTGTCTCAGAAAGATTTTCAATAAACTAACATGTTGTAGTTTGTACAAAATGCTGCCATTAGGTTCTTGACTAAATCTTTCATGCTGAAAGCAAAGTGTCGGGAAGAGCAGGAGCTTCTTAAAGAGACCAGGACAGATTCCCTCATGGCTGTTTGTGGCTCAGTATTTGCAGATTCTCCTATTTACACATTCTTCTGTGGAAAGTCCAATCATTTGTGGATACTTTCATAGAGCAGTTTTCAGACAAAGCTACAGCTTTGGAACCTGAAATACCTCAGCAAAATTTGATGACATGCTACTGGCTGCAGATTGCAAAGAACGCAATTCTGGAGCGACGTTTATTTTTCTTGGGCCTGATTGGCTGTTTCCTCAAGATGTTAGCTTCTGCAGGAGTGCAAAGAGGGTTTTTACTGTGCATATTAATGCATATTCAGATATATTTGGTGTTTGAACTATTAAAACAGCCAGCCTTAAGCATATTTAGAGAGAGTTTTTAGCTATCACCAGTAAGGGACCACAACATCTTACTCCTGTGAATACCGGGAGTCCACTGTATGTAATAAAGCTGTAATCCTTGCTTCTGTGTTTCTTGCTTTTAATGATCCCGTTTGTTCATTAACGTTCTTTAAGAAACCCTCTAAGGCCTTCACAGATCATTTGGTCTTACTCTGAGATTAAATTAAGCACGGCTGGACTCTGTTGACTAATTAGATGACATGCGATGCCAATTGGCTGGCCTGGATTTCACCCAGGTGCATCATAGCAAAGGAGGACAAATACAAAACACTTTCCAGCAGCACAGTTTATTTGATGCTTGAAATCGTAGTAAAAATCCTTATAGAAAGCATTAAAATTTGTGATCACGTGGGAAAATGCAAAACATTCAAGGGGTATGAACACTTTTGCCGTGCAATGTGGTAAAATGTTTTCAGCTTATAATGCGTGACTGTAATCAATGACCAGCCTTTGTGAGAGTGGGTGACAGAGCCCTGGATCCCTGTAATGTTAAAAAATGATTCCAGACATGACAGTACATCTCCATATGGAATCTCATTTGTTTACTGCTCTAATAATGTGGGCAAAGCGGCCGTGTTGTGATAAGAGCTCCCCAAACTAATGCATAATTTGTAGAGGTGAAATGTGCTCAGTATTCAGTTCAGTAGACTGCTCAGCAGGTTCCTGGCACTGTGTGTGAGGATGCTGCTGCTTAGCATTAGCTCCAGCTGGCAAGATTTCCCACAGTCATGCTGTTTAATCTCATCTGTGCTTCCTGGCCAGCAGAAGAAGAAGAAAAAAAGCCAAGCATATTTTCAAATATTAGCTTTTCTTTTCACATTTAAAGTAAATATTTTCCAGCAAATATTAAATAAATCTTGTTTTAGTGTTTGCTGAAGTGTTTGCTGATGTGTGGGCTATGTCTGGCTGAGCAGAGAGAGACTGTTTCTTGCTACAAATAGATCCTGCTGCAGACACGTCACCCCTGCCAGATAAAAGACCACAAAAGTGAGTCAGTACAGAAGTTATTGATCCAATTTGAAAAACGAAAGTATACTATTCAATGATTTTTCATTCAGACATAGAAGGGGCATGAAGAAGTGTAGTGGCATGAAAAGGAAACCAGTAGTTTGTTTTCATTCAGTTATTGGTGTCTGGCCTGAGGATACTTCATAATGAAGCAGAGCTCCCAAACCTTTCCAAAGTATTAGTCCCCAATGGGACAAGGAACTCTGAGTGTCATAGTAGGATGGAAAGAGGAAGAGTGATGTACACAATACTCATAATTCACTAAACTCTGATTGTGGACCAAAATTACAACACTTGATACATTTTCAGCTCCTTTGGTTCATTTTCCCACTGCTCTGTGTCAAACAAGTCAAACCCTTTGAAAAACCTGTTCGTGCCTTCACCTGTGGTGGCGCTGCACTAGGAACTACTGAAGCAAACGACACAAAAACCCCAGAAGAAGAGATTAACTTCTTCACAAAATGTCAGATTTTGTCTTTGGTAGCCTACTGCAAACAATGTTTATGGGCGTCGCGATGTTGAAATTCCAGCTTCATAACCAAAATGCTATTACCGTATTTTACGGACTATAAGCCGCTACTTTTTTGCCCCGCTTTGACCCATGAGGTTTAAAGCCCGGTGCAGCTTTTCTTTGGATTTTTCTTCAACCACCAGGGGGCTCTTCAGCAGGAAGTGAATCATTGGAAGTCTAAAAAGAAAGTGCTGACTTTCATTTAGAATAAGCATGTGCTAGTAGCATGCACGATGGAGAAATGTTTTCAAACTCATACCCCTCATCATGGAAACCACATGAAGAAGTTCATATGATGCAGCTTTTAAGTTGAAGGCTACCGATCTGGCAGTACAGATAGATAGCCGAGGCTCGTAAGCTCTGCGTGAACGAATCCATGGTTTGACGGAGATGCAGGGCTGCGTTCTTAATAGCGGATTTATTCAGGACGCCTAAAACTGAGAGCAGCTGAGATACCAGCGGCTTATAGCCCAGAGCGGCTTATATATGTACGTTTCCAGCTGTTTTTTAGAAAACTTTGTGGGTGCGGTTTATAGTGAGGTGCGCTCTATAGTCCGGAAAATACGGTACCTCCAGTCTTACATCAGAACTTAATACCGGTTCTTTTAAATAAGTATTCTGACAGATGAAAATGTCTTCACAACAACAACAAAAAAAAAAAGGAAACGGAGTACTAATAATTTTTACACTGTGAGAATTGCCGTAGCTGGTTGCTCTCTTGGTCTCCACAGACTGTAAGTCAGTGAGCCACGGAAGAACAAGAAGCTGCTTGTTGTCTACACCAAACTGTCGCTTCAGACGGAGCGTACTGCACCTTTGAAGAAGCCAGAGCTGTAATTGCTTGCTGCAATCACCAGAGCCTATTATCTGCCCCTGAATCAAGACTTCAGTGTCATCCTCTTTTAATTAGCGTGACAAATAGCACGATGGGTTTCAGCTGTTTTTAATCCTTGGTGGCACTATGGGGTGGGGAGCTGTTATTGTGTTTAGCGTCAGGAAGGTTTTCCTGTTTATTAAAAACAAAATCACTTCCTGCATACTTCGAAGGTACCGCAGTACAACAGTCACACCTGCACTTTCATTTTTCTTGCTACTTAGCTGTTGTCACCTACAATACCTGAGACTCAGCAGATCAGACTCAGCACCTGAGGTTAGCAAGTTCATCTTAAAGATGAACCTGTGCTCAGTTTTCAGCTCAGTGTGTGCACATTTGTCCTGTGTGTGTGTAGTTCTGTTCAGCCATGATTGTCTTCTTAAAAGCAGCTACTATTCTGTCAGATTTTTTCAAGCTGAAGCAGAAACACCTAGGTGTAATTCTACTTGATATATTATTGACTGGCATTAGCAAAGCAACCCATCTAGGAGTGCCATTAATTTTCTTGCCACTGATTGACTGTATTCCCGAGAGCGAAGACGAGGAAGACTGTAGATATTACCTTTTGCTGGAGTGCAAGATGGTTTCCACTGTGAATATTAATGCATGTTAAGGTATATTTGGTGTCTGAACCACTGAAATATGCAGTTAGAAGAATTTCTAAAGGGGGTCTGAGGCATTCACACATTTCACCTGGTTGTGATACCTGATCCCATGAATAACAGGGATCCACTGTGAACAAGAAGTCGAAAACTTAAGTATTAGTTTAATCTCTGCTGCTTTTGTCTTCTCACAGGTTGTCGTCTGAATAAGTAATATATGAACAATCACACAACTTTTAAATCAATGGCTTGAAGCTGCAGTGTGTAGCTTTTATCAAACATGCCTGTTGAAATTCATTATGTTCTTCTAGTGCTAAATAGAAACAACCAATCAAAGGCAGGATGTGGGTCTTATCACTGCTCATAGCCCCGCACTACAGCTAGCATAGCCTGTCAGGAGTACTCAGGCTAGTTAGCATAGCCACCAAAGATGGAGGATAGACAATTTTCCTGTAATGGAAATTTTCCTTCATGGCTACAGATTTCTCTAGCCATGAAGTTGTTTCTTCACCATTAGCACATTTAGCAACACACACAAGAGGTTGATTGACAGCGCCAAGACCCTCCTCCTGGCTCTGATTGGTTGTTTGTGGTCAGGAGCAGTGCATTAATTCAGACAGACATAGCAGCTTAGGGAGGAGATGGAGGAGCTTGATCTTTTCACAGATTATTTGTCTCATAATACACTGTCATAACATTGGTAGTTTTAACAAAATGTAATAAACTTTTTTTTTTTTAACAAAAGTCACATTCTGCAACTTCAACAGCTGCAGTGGAACTGCAACAGATAGATGTTGCTAGTCTGTATGAGAACAATAATACACTGTGATTAAGTTTAAGAGTTTTTAAATCATTTATGCTTGCTGCCGTGTCCTTCTCTATGCATTGAAAGCATCATACAGGACCTCAAGGACAGACTTTGACGTTTCCGTAGCGCAGAAGAGCTGTATGTACAGTGAGTCCTCTGGGCTTCCTTTAAACACACCTCTGCAGGAACATGAACAGGGGACCTAAATTGGTAGTGGCTGTAATCTGCAGTCTGTCACCAGTGAGCCAACCATCCATTATGGACACCTTTCTTTTGTCCACATTGATGTTAAGGTTGTAAAACTGGGAACAGTGGATGATGTAACAGAAGATTTCTGTAGCCATTACTCTATAGAATCCCCACCTTTACATTTGAAAACTCTTGGGTTGCTTTGGCCCCTGGTAGGGCCCATTTGCTAAAAGCTTTTTAAAAATCACTAAATATTCTCAGGCATTTTGTT
The DNA here is from genome assembly GCA_903067055.1 of Poeciliopsis paucimaculata. NCBI lineage: Eukaryota > Metazoa > Chordata > Actinopteri > Cyprinodontiformes > Poeciliidae > Poeciliopsis > Poeciliopsis paucimaculata. The sequence goes on from CAEGAD010070313.1 coordinate 23,514, forward strand.
AATGATCTTTGGTGATTAGAGCCTTGACGAATCCGCTACAGCAGCTGAAGAATTACCATAATACCTGCAGCCAGCTCAGGTTTCAGCTCCATCAGCATGGCCAGATATTTGCTGAGCTGCAGTACTGGCCCTGGCTTCTAGTGTCAACAAGTCATTTACTAGGATAAGCAAGAGCATTTTCCACAGCAGGCAGCTAAAAGGGCTGGGATAAAATGAGAAATTTCTTCACTGGAGCATGATCTGTGACTCATCTCTGCAACAAGCCAAATGCACATAAAAACAGAACCAAGTGAACATTTTAACTAGTTTTCTGTTGAGTCCCTTCAGAAAGATTTATCTAGTAAAGATATATTATGTCACCTGGTAATTATGAAGACAAATTAGACTCTGTGTAAGATATGAATCTAATGAACAAGCCCAAAGGTAGCTTTAAATCCTGGTTTCAGCTTGTAATTATGTCTGAATTGAATAAAAGCTAAGTGATTTCACAAGAGCCTCTTCTTTCTTTTTACATGCTCAAACCACAAAGTTTTGTGAAGAAGAATGTTCATCAGACAGACTTATCCACTGAAGAGCGACATCTACCAGTGTGGCACAGACTCTGGAGTTTCTGAAATTGATTTAGACTGTGGTGAAACACATCACAGAGCTTTTACTTTGCAATGTCCAAACCACAGCCAATAAGAATGGCTGCCCTGTCCAACTTGTTAGGCACAGCACTGGATCAGAGAGACAGTTGCTGGCAGAGCTGCTGTCAGAGATGGAGGAGAAACCTCCTTCCTTCCTCTGTAAGCACCTCATGTTGTAGAATCCATGGTTTTAATCCAGGCATCTGACATTATCCGGAGGAATTTCTGTTGGGAAATGTTCAATGACGGATTAACCTGCTCGCTTTACCCGTGGTATATGGCTTCATGGCAATTAATTACTGTATTTTTTCTGTTTTCCACAGCCACTAATCCTCACCAACCTTGGAACCTTCTATGATTGGGGGATTTAATCAAAAATGCTTGGGAAGGCTGCATACGAATGATTAGCACTTGCAATTATTGCAATCCTAATGGTTGTTGCTGAACTGAATTTTTCACAAGTTTCTGTTTAAAACTCGTATCATTTGTCATAACTTTAATACCGTAAATGTTTTAGTACGTCAAACCAAGTTAATGTTTCAGGCGAAATGAAAAGTATTTACTGTGTGGAATCATCTTGTGTTAAATTCAGACCTTTGTGCTTTTTTGGGTTGTTTTTCTTTTTTACAGCAGTGACAGAAAAAGCTTACAGAGATGCAAAATACTCGACCATTTTGCAATTCAATTACAGTTTTTAGGTAATATGTTGATTGAGAAATAATTTTTCCATCCATCCATTCTGCAAATTAAATTACTATTATGTTAGCTTGAATACCTGACTTTCTTACATAGAATATTTGTAAAAATATTCAACATATATGTGGTGAGCAAGATGGCTTTGTATGGTGGCCAGGTGGAGACAAAATTGTATAAAGTATTTTTGTATTCAAGTGCAAATATCTTAGTACACTTGAAATAAGACAAAACTAACTTACAAGTAAATTTTCCCCAATATATAGGAGCTTGTTTTAAATCAACAATTCATAAATACAAGTTCAACTGGCAGATTATTTCTCTTACAAGACAATTTTCCATGATATAAGTGAAATAGTCATTAATGTTAAGGCATGACTGCACTAGGAACAAGACAAAAATACTTTGTAAGATTTTGTGTTTTTGCAGTGTAAATGTGTGCATTAGAAAGGAAATGTCCCACATGTGACGAGTGTTTTCTATACCAGGGTTCAGGGTGGAAACACACAATGGAAAGGTTATCTACAACACTTTAATCTTTGCTGGGTTTATAATGACTATTTTCACTTAGTCATTAACGCTACAGGGTTCTGGACGTTTCTGCAACATATGAAAGAGAGCAAATCAATTTTGAGCCAAGCTGATAAAAGTCTTGTGCAGTGACTGTCATTAGCACACACCACTTCTTCTATGAATCCTGCTGATAATTACTTTCTCTATTCACACATTGGCTCAGTCCCGGTTAGACTGACAGAGTACCACCTGGATTTTATCTAATCTGTCTAATTAACACCCAACTCCCTTTGTTCACTGGTGTCACAGAACTGCCTTCATGGTTAATAAATTTACAGTTTTGATACATTTAGTGTGATTCTCCAAAGATTTTCAGTAATGTGCAAAAATATTGAAATGGCCTAAACGTTTTTGGGCATGTACCTCGCTCTGAAAATCTAGAGACAGAAGTTGTATCACCCCTTCTTTACCAAATAGCAGAAGTGTAGTCAAATTTGATGGATAGCATTTCTGGACCTCAAATTGAGGTTTGCCATAGATTCAACAGGAATTAGCCCTGGACTTTGACTAGGTTGTTCTAATATATGAATATGTTTTTTTTACCTAAACCATTCCAATATAGCTTCCGATTTATATTTCAAGCTTGATTTCACAATAAAGAGTAAAAAAACAAGAGCATATACATTTGAATTTAGTTTATTTCATTCTTAAAATTCCATCTATCTATGCACTGGTTTGTGTTGATTTAAATAATAAAATACATTAAAATGTGTTGTTGAAGGTCAAACATATTTGTGCAAGGGAACTTAATAAACATACAGCAGTAAAACCAGCTGACTAAATGTACTGGAGCACAGCACGGGTTGCTAGGTGACGGGCTGGGGTTACTAGGTGAGGGGCAGTGCCTGGAGATTTGTGATGTTAGATTTCGGAGGTTCTTGAAACTGATAATTTTCCAGACACTAGAAAACATGACCTGAATGTTTTCTTTTATACAAAAAACACTTAAGCATTAAGAATCCCAAATTAAAATTAAAAAATTGGCAAAATGTGAATTTTGCATTATATTCCCCCTATAACCAAGCAAAAAAGATTGAAAAAAAAAATCAGAAAGGCATTTACCAAATTCAAATTAATTTCATGTTGCTTAGTTGAGCCTTATCCAACTCCATCCACAAACACTGTACAGGTTAAAACCTGCTGTCTTGAATACACCAAACTTCATAAAACCTATTGAAGCCAAACCTATTTTTCCCCTTTTCTTGGCTCCTTAGTGAGAACTTTCACACTTCTCACACCGCATACCAGGACGGAGTGAGATCCTGTTGCTGTCAGCAATCTCAACACCCTTTCTTATTCAGCTCCTGGCAGCTGTCATTTTAAAGTGCAATTGATGCATCCAACATCCCCTCAGTTCTCCTTCACTTTTCTTCACATTCAGCCTAGTAAGTCACTCTGTTTCACTCATTAATGACCCTCTTCGGGTTTTCGTCTGTCCACATCCGTTGCTCCATGTGTTTGTCGTTTGCCATCAACAAAACTATCCATTGAGACCTGACTCTCTCTCGCTCTCTCTGCTTGAAGACATGATTGCCTCCACTAAAAATTTGCAGGAAGCTCACATCCCTCTGACTTTCTCCCTGTTGTGCAGACTGCATCAAATCATTTGTTCAATAAATCCCTGTGGCCCGCTCTCTGATCATGTTTCCAGAGCGAAAATCAAGAAAGTGTACAGTTGAAAGTCATGGATGCCTCATTTGCCAAACCAATTCGCATAGCCCTGACTCTGCAGATATTCAAACTCGTTCATATTTTCTTCTTCCAAATGCAGCAGTCAGCACATTTGGCTCGAATAGAGAAGGAAAACACAACAAAAGCAGACAGACAGCGGCATGTAGCCGCAGCATGGCTCCGTCGAGGAGGGGAACTGATTTAAGCGTGTTGCCCTGATTCTGTTGCAGCGAACGGTGCATGCTGTTAAAGTGTGTGTTAGAATCAGAGGAGCATGAATCTCTCCCGCATCTCTGCACCGAGCCACGCTTTGATGGTAATCTTCTGTATTTCTGAACATGTGAATACATTTTTTATTGTGTCTTTGTAGTGTGTTGAAAAAGTATTAATAGAACTTGAACTTTTTTCACAATTAACCACATTCTAATTAAAAAATTGTTACGGTTATCTATCTATTGAACACTCGTGTTGAAATGGCTCAAAGTTTAGACCTAAACTCCACTGAGAATCACTGACAAGAAATAATATTTACAAATGATCACTGCTGAATTTGAGTTTGAGGTATTTAACAAAGAGGGACAGACAAAAATTTCAACCTATATTCAAATGTGAAATCCAAAGAAAAACCAGGAACAAGTGGACAGAGCAGAAAGAGAAAAGAAAATATTTTTGAGATTTTTCTTTTCTTTCAAAATATACCCGTTGATGTCATAAAGAAATCCTTCCGTGATTTACGTAGCAGTTTGAGAAGTTGTAAAATGGTACATTTTATGTTTGAATTCAACTTGTTTACAGGGTAAATCTGACTGGCAGGAATTTGAGTTTCGGTGTGGGGAAATGCACAACTGATTACCGTACCAGCTTTGTTTGGGTATCCACACTGCTGTTATTGGTTTCGTCCAGTAAGCTGCAAGTGGCAGATGGCAACGTATCAGAATCTGTTGGCACCACAACATTGTCCACTTTCATGCTCCGTCTGAGGCATCAGGGGCAGAGGGGCTTAATTTTCAGGGCGCCCAATAGTCATACTTAAAATGCATGTTGTGATGCTTCGACTACGACAACCTTCAACAGATCCGTTCATAGTTGGAACAGAAAGTGTATTTCTCTCTGCCCTTTGCATCCATTTCAGCTCCATTTTAACTCCTCAAGGTGTGTGGTTGTAGCTCCACTGTCGCTGTGAAAACAGTAACCGTTGCTATGATTAACACTGTCTGAAAGTAAAAAACAAGAAAAGAGCAAAAATCCTTCCTGCTGCAGAGTCTCCAAAACCATGTTCAACCAAAAAATTAACAAAAAGAGCAAATCAGAACTAAAGGTGCTGCTTTTACATGCTGCCAACGTGAATGGTGCAATTCCAGAAAGCAAAGCAAGCATGAGCAAAGTTTGTGGCATGCCCCACAGTAAATGCATGTGTAAAGATTATTATTCTTTTTTTTTTTTTTTACATCACACTCATTCACCACTGGGTTTGTAAAATAAAATCACAAAAAAAAAAAAAAAAAAAAAAACTTACTGAGTTTTCTGGTTGTGGTGAGACAATATATGGAAACGTTCAAAGGTCAAGGGGTGTGAACAGCCTTGCAAGACACCATGTAGTACTACTTGTTGCTTTGTACTCAACAGCCGATTCTCCAATTGTCTGATTGCGCCAAACCAACTGCTGGCTGCAGACGTCATACATGACAACTTAGACAAACGACGTCATCCATCAAATGAGAATAGAGATGGAAGAATCTGAGCCATTTAAATGCTGCTCTATCAGCGAGTTACCAATCAGCGATGATCGTAATGTTCTTGTCTTTGCCCGCTTTCCGAGTTGAGATGACAAAAAGATCACGTTAATGAATTCCTCCTACGTGCCGCTATAATGTGGTGTCATCTGTTTCTGCGATATTGCCTTTCTGACAACGGCCCCCATCAAGCCGTGGACAAATCTCCCTGACATACCGCCAGGAACTAATGATGTTCCTCTTCCTCAGCAGCTGTCGCAGTACATTCTCTTGCTCAATCCGTGACTGATTGTATCTTTTCTCACAGGTTCAATTGAGTATTTAAAGGTCAAACCGTGTTCTCCGGAGACTACGAATTGCATAAATGATTGCTAAATGTCAAAGCCAGCTGATCAGACTTTCTAATCAGCCAATATGAATCTTGATAGGACAGTCCATCTTTTTGGGCTTAATAAAATATTTTCTTCACTTGCTCACTGAGGTGAAATTGCATCGTTAATACCCAAAAAGCTGTTATGGAGTGTTATGTTCTGTGTATGGAGCAGAGACAGACAAACATCAGTCTTAAGGAACTGAATTAGTTCTACATTTAGAAACTCAAATTAATGTCTAGCCCTCTGCAATAAGCATGTATAACGTAGGCTACTTGCTGCTTTAATTTTTGTTTTATTTTAGATCAAACAAATCTCTTAAGTAAATTTTTATTATTTTTGTTTTCAAATGATTAAAAACATCCCTAATTTGATAAAGTAGATGCCACTTTAAACACATCTAGGTACAGCCACTCATGGCAGCAAAAACTACCATCAAGTGTTTCCATAATTTGGACGTAATCTTCCATGTCACTGGTTTGGACTTTTGGTCACTCCTCTCTTTGTGCACTCATTTTAATTCAGAAATTTAACCATCAGTGGTGACACTGTAACAAAAAAAGTTAGTTGTGCCAATCCAGTCATACCACAATCATAAAGATAAGTTCTGCTAATGATAATAATATGTGCTACACCAACATATTTAGTACTAAAGTCCACTAGGTCAGGGCAATTTGGCTTAAAAATAAAATCTCAATTTGTTTTTTTTATTTTTTTACACTAGTTCCAATTTCTGATATATATATTTTTCGGCTTTCTTTTCTAAAAAAACAACAATGGAGTCAGAGTGTGGGAATGAACCGGCACCTGATGATGGTGCGAATTTCTACCACCATCACCATGCAACATATCCACATCTGATTTGAATCCTTCCATTGTATATCTAGCATTATGCTGAACATTGTTAACTGCTGGCAGGTGAGCCTCAGTCAAATCTTTTGCAAGTTTTCTTGCATCTGTTGAGTGCACAACTCCAATATGTCCACTCAACAGATTTTAAACTGTTCAAATTATACAAATACATCTGGAAAGCATTGTTCATACTATTGCTCTTTTATTAGAAATATTAAACTATGTGATATATAGTTCATACCAACTTTAAATCACAATCAGAAGGTTTTAATAAGCTTCATCACTACAACAAACGGAATTACAAATTGCAATGCCACACATGAGTCTTGAACCTGAAAAAAGCCTTTGCCTTTTTTATCCACATCGTTCATTTTTAAAAAGTACAAACAAAAATGTGAAAGACAGAAAGCCGCTCTCATAAATGCAGATGACAGCCAGGCAGCAGACAAGTGTTGCCGTTGGCCTGTGGAAAACAAAAGCAGGAGCATCCATCCGGCTGCCACTGAACAGAGCTACCCCCGGGGAGCCGTGGCGAACAGGGCTCTCTTCTCTCCGTCTCTGCCGCAGAGCTTGCTGCAGAATACGGATTGCTCCTTGCTATTCGACTGTGCACGCAGAGGAAACAATTACATCTCTTTCTTCTTGGAAGAATAAAGCGGAGAAAGAGTGGGCTGGTATTCGGCTGCCACCTGATTTCACTGTGTTAAGAGAGACAAAGTACCGGAATGCAACTCTGACCTTGCTGCCAGTGATCTCTAGAGCTCTGTCATGTTTCATGACAGCAAGATACGCTACATCCATTGCACAGTGTCGCAGGCTAATTGTAGATTTGGATCTTGAACCTGACCGAATGACACTTGGAGCTAGGAATACCAATTAAGCCAGCGAGTGGGGTTTGTGCAGGAAGTGTTTGAGCAGCATTCACTGAGCAGCTGCTTGGAAGTGTGTTTGTTTATGCAATGAATAAGTCATGAATGGTGAATTATCTGGGCAGTTACGCTGCAAAAGCAGTGTTGGGACTATGGGATGGTGGTTGAGGGACTAGGGGACCTCTTAACTTCTTATTCCAATAACTAATGAGCAATTGGTCAGTTCTTACTCTGTTCATACACTTTGACATACTTAAGGGTCACATTCACTCTAAAAGTAGCAAGATCATATTTTTTTTTTTACAATGTTTTACCTCTTTTTGATAGTATCCAGTCATAATTACATTGATTTCCCAGTCAAATGTCAATAGAGATGTAAATCAGCAATCTCAACAAGGAAGTAATAATAAACTTCTATGTTGAAGATTTATAGTGAAACCCAAATATTTATCTAAACTTCATAAAAAAAAAAAAAACTAAAAAAAACTTACTTTTAATGACAGACAGTAAATCAGAACAGACTTTTGCTAGATGAAGGAGAGAAGCAGAAACTTCTAATAGCTTTCTACAAATTAAGATGTATACAAACTTTAAGATTACTATGCATTTTAACTGCTTGGGTCAGTCTGGGTAATTATGCATGACGAATAGCTCATTCTGATGTTTAATGTTTCATCGTGAGAGCTTTAAATGTTTTCTCTTTGCAGGGGAATGCCAGATTCGGGACAAAAACTTTAGACATTTTTAAATATTTGCTGAATAGTGGGCTGCGGTATTTTCCCAACATTTAAGAACTGATTGTGTGTTTGATTAGTGCACACACCTGCAGAAATCCTACTTTAACACACATAGAGACTACACCACGCATCTGTCCTCAATTCAAACCTGACAATTTGCCTTCATCTTAAACTGAGAATTATTTATGCTCTAGTTTTTAACTTAAGAGCCCAAATAATAATTACGTTTTAATATTTTGTCAGCTAATGTGCTTAAACACTATAAAAATTATATTAAAGACAACTATTGTTCCATTTCAACCTTTGTTCACAAAACATACAATCACTATATATACTATGTTTAAATAATTTCCAATAATTATGGAAAGGTTACAAGTTCAAATTGTAAGTTTGAGACAGAACACCAGTCAATCATCCAGTGAGTGCAGAAGAAGGACCATTTAAAAATCTCCTTTGTGCAATGTTAATTCACTCTGGATAACAACTACTTCAAGGTTCTTCAAATCAAATCTTGTGTACCACTTCACAGTTGGAGAGGACTTAGTGAAAGTTCGGACAGACAGAGGGTATCGTGAAATAATCATTCCTCTCCTCCTCTAATTTTAAAAAGCACAGCCCACTGTTGGCTTGCATCAGTCAGCCAGGCTAAAGTCCTCCCACACCTACTAAGGAATTAATCAAAAATCAATAACATGTTTTATTACTTTAAAACAACCTTTGCCAATTAGTGGATTTCCTCGAAGTGGTGTTGAAAACATCAAGAATTGAATTTTAAAGATCTTTAATCTTTAAACTGGAAAGTATCCTTTATAAATATTTTAGAGATGTTTCACAGGAGATGGTGTCAATTGCCTTTTAGATCCAAATTTAGCTCTTCACCAGTGCGATTCACAGATCTGAAACGCATAAACAATCTGAGCAAACTACATATAAATATCGTCCAACAGCTGCTGCCTCAGTTATCCTCAGTTAATTAGTGATTTAAAAATATCACCTGTGTCAACTTTGATGTCTCCAAAGATAATTTCTTGTGCCATCTGTGCTTCTGATCCCCGGCTTTGAGAGTGGAACACGCTGCCCTTCTCACAACTTCCTTCTGTCACAGATCAGTGAATATGAGACCTTAAAGATCACCATGCATTTCCACATCATTATCCAACCAATGCAACTACACTTATTATTAAATTATTAAAAGTAAAAACACTGAGGAGGCAGCAGACCATCCCTTTGCACTAATTTACAGTCAAATACTGGAGCTCCTGCTGCTACAGAAGAGCAGCACAGTTTTTCACAAATGATCACATGAACATTTCCTGTAAACTTTGAATTTGTCTGATTGTAGTGGCAACAGGTCCAGCAAGTCAACTCAGACATTTCATTCCCCAGTGTCACTCTCCACCTGATTCTGGGGGATCCTAAGGTACGAGGTTGGAAAAAACAATAATGGAAAAGCTTCAGGCAGGCTGAATAGAGGGCTAAGTAGAGGCACTGGAAAAGGGGCGCAGAATCTAAGATTAGAGGAATAAAAGAAGCCAAGATATAAAGTTGCAAGGAGAAAATACAGCTTTGTTTCTGGTCATTGTGTGTGTAAGTATAGCTGAAATAACAGCACAGAAGTTGTCTTATTTACGTGGAGAGATGTTTTGTTAGCTACCATCATGCTTACATAAAACACGGACTACAAAAAAAAATAAAAAGAAGTATGGTAAAAAACATAAATGTTGTTTATAAGATACAGACCAGAAAACAAACAAAAAAAAAAAAACTTCATGAAATGTGTTGTCATTCACAAAACGTTTTTAGACCATATTGTGAAAAATGCTCAGATTATTTACAGACATGGTGAGTCGAGTCTTTGGCTTAGACACAAGTCACACTCAATTTGTGGAAGCAAATGCTTGACTTGGTGTGTTTTCCTTTGGTCTGCTCGTTTTGTCCAGACCAAAGGCAGACTTTACTTGTTCTGTTTGGCTCAGTTGTGTTGAAGTTGTGCTCTTTTGCATATAATTTGTAAAAAAAAAAAAAAAAAAAAAGCAAATAGTTTGCGATCTTTGCTTCCATTTGACAGAAACGACAGGGGTGGGACATGTAACCAGGAAGGAAGGCAGTACAGTGACTGAAGATCATTTCATTAGAAGATTAATGATGTCCATTCTGAGGTACTGGAATGTACATTAAAAACTGGTTGTCATGGTAATTGTATGCAAAGTATAAATATGTTCTGTGTATTACTTCATCCATCTGGTTTTTAATACCTTCATCCATCAATCATGTTCGTCAATCTGTCCACTCATTCACCCATCCTTCAAGTCACATTCCAACCCACAAGAGTAAGGATTAAGACCTAAAAAATTAAACTAATTAGCTAATAACATTAATAAAGAGGTTCAGATTAAAATTTAACAACCATGGGATACTTGCACCAAAATAAGGTGGTGTCTATGTAGGACTGTTGGACTCAGTTGATGCCAAAATTGACTTTTTTGGAGCGCATCTTTTTTCTGTTCCTTCCTTTCAGCAGCAGAGGGGCCCAATTTAAAGATGCGAGACCAATTTATACATGTAGACTCACAGTGAAGGCAGATTTGTGGCGCTCACCACCGTCTCCTGTCTTCAGTGGGACTCCTGTGGGTTTCCCCATCATCTTCCACAGGGATGATGATTTGAAACGCCATCAGTCCTCCAGCTCTAACTAGGAAGTTGAAAGGAAGACAGGAAACCACATTGCGAGGAGACTGAACATGTGAAATGCGATGCTTTCAAGAATATATTTTTTCCAGCAGGTAATGAAAGGACTTGCCACTTTAACTTTGTTGGAGATCTTTTGCTTAAAATATTCCTACCAGGAGCTTTCAGTGCTTTGAGGACGGATTTTATTTTAGAGGAGTGATGCTGAGAGGAAGAATAATGTGCTGCAGCAGGTCTCAGTGTGCATGGAAAAAAATGACAGATTTTTTTGAAAGTCATTTTGTAGACTCACATGGGCAAAGCTGGTTTAGCTCTGTCAAAATAACAAGGCCACAGGCCTCAGGCTTCGTGTTCCGCTGGTTAAAAAAGCAAAGTGCATGCAGGAACCATTTCTGCTCTTACTTCAATATCAGTTGTTGAAGCTTATACCGAGACAGGCAGAATTTTTCTGTTGGCAGCTGAAGCAACAAGATTTGATGGAAAATACCAAAAGGCCATCAGGAAAAAGGGTTTTACAGGTGTTGCCTAAGATCAAGCCAAGCATTCAGAGTTCATCTGGGTGAAATGACACCTGGATAACCTGGCTCAGTGCAGTCAGTGGGATTTTTTTTTAATTCATACGTGGATGAAATGCTTCCTCATGCCCACTTGTGAAACTCGGCAAAGCTAATCTAGTTTAACTGTACAGTCCATATCTTGCTAATACAAATTATACTGGTGACACTGTAATTGCTGTATGACCAGTTTAACCATCTTTGCTCTGAAGATTTCCATCTTCATCACTCTGAACTCTTGTCAGTCCTCCATTAAGCCAGTTTGGAGCGGGTTCGTCTTGACAGTTTAAACTCGCATGAGCTTTTTTGATTTAGGAAAGTGGACAAAAACATTCAAGTTAATATTCCACACCCTGTCGTTTTTGGGCCCATTACCATCATTTCTTGTATTAATGCACTACCATGTCTGGAGTGTTGAAAAGCTACCCAGTTATCATTATAATTACTCTGCCAGATAGATAATATATGTGTCCTTTGCCCTTTCACTTTGGAGGAAGATAATATCATGCTTGATGCCCTGACTTTATTAGGTCATGAATTTTGAGCTCCAATTGTGCATGCTACATTTTAATTAGAAACTTATTATGGGGAGTTGCACTGCACATGTGTGGCACTGTTTGCAGAGAACATGACACCTTGTTCCTCTGCTTGAATTTTTATTTAGGTGTAATAACGTTGATGATCCATCCAGCTTTTGTGGAGCTTTTGCGAAAAGCATTAAGAGTATACCCAGTGAGTTCAGGAATGATCTCATTTCCGTTTTAACTCAAATAAAAATATATACAACTTTTTTAAAACTATTGGTAATCTTACTTTAACAGCTTATTGAAAAAATATGTATGATAAAGTAATAACACTCCTGAAACAACTCATGCTTGGGTGAAAGATATAAAAGTTGAAAAACTACTAATAAATTTAGTCAAAAGAGGTTCTGCATCGAACAGCAATAGTAAGTTAATGGGGAATATTCTTATCTGGCCATTAACAGTCAGCAGACAGCTGAATGTAACATTAAATACAACTATTTTTAGTTTACATAGTTCAAAAAACTTTGATTTATATTTAATTGAAAAGTTAATGTCCTTTTGATCCACGTGACTTGATTCCAAGGCGAGATTGCACGGCAAACCTCCGACAAACAAACAGCTATAAGGTGAAGGCAGTGAAGCTCACGGTGTTACTTGAGATATCAGGAGAAGCATTTTTGCCTCAACAGCAAACATGGAGACAAAGATAACAGGCAAAGTAATCATACATCAGGTCCATAAAGTTATTTGGAAGAAACCACAGAGAAATTCACATTAAAGCCCAAGGATCTGAGCTTAAAAAATTTGCAATCCATCTTATTACTACTATTATTATGATGTATTTTTTTAATCTTCCAAATATTTGACCAGTCATGTTTTCTGTTATTGTTTGTGTCCTTCTCGTCATAGTTAAGGCACATTTTGTGCTAGCAAAATGTAGGTGAGTAATTACATAATAAATGTAAAGTAAGTAGAAACCAGCCATTTGTAGCCACTTCCCACTTTTATTGCATTTATGCATTAATCTTTATCTAACCACTTCGACGTAATGACAACAAAAACCTTCATACGGATGAACAAGTGGCAGTTTTATCACCAATCATTGTAGTATTAGGCTGCTCATGAGGTTGGTCACAAGCATTTATCCCTCTTATTCATTTTTCCAGACTCAATTTAGGTTCTGGGAATTGAATAAACTGGTGACGCTCTGTCAATTGTAAGGATTAGCTTGTCAGCCAGGACCAAATTGTGTTGACTCGACCACCAGCTCAAACAAAACTACGGCTCACGTGGTGTCAGCCGCTCCGCCGTCAATGAAATCTGTCAGAGTTATCCAAACAAGTAACAGCAGTGAAGCAGTGACTTTCTTCTCAACAACGTAGAACCACACAACACCACAGTGAAACAGACATAAACTGAAGTGCAACAGCTCCTTGACACTTATGTAGTCTGCATGTTTGTGAGCAGGAGTCGCCCTACTGGGCTTTTAGAAAGTGTTTTCAAAAGATCAGTAGGATGTCTGAGTCTCAGTACAACACTAGAACATTTCCTTAGATATTAAAAGAGTACGTCTTGCTGTTGACATTCTCTAACGCTATAAAGCACCACCATAACACAATAGTATGTTCACCTACCAGTAGCTCCCCCATAGATTGTCTATGGAGAAATACAGAGTAAAGTTTCCATGGAAGTTTCAGCTTTTGTTGTTGTGCAAACAGGATTGTCTTTTTTCTGAGTCCTTGCAGCTTTGTTAACAGAACCTCAAGCACTTTCCTCAGCTGTTTGCCCTTCATCATCTGGCAAACTGTGATGCTCCATGAAAAGAGAGGTGACACTTGTTTAGTTATTTCAGAATTGAGGGCATTAAGAACAGACAGCAAAATAGAAATCAAAGAAAAAAGCTGAAAAAGTTCAGCTCCCTGAAAATCTTAATTCTTTTAATTAAACACTTGAGGGTCACAAGTTTTTCCAGATAGGAGTCACCGTAGAGAGACCCCGAGACGCCATGGTAACGTCAGCGTAGATGTGTCAGACGGGTTGTGATGACTGAAAGCTTGTCACCGCAGATTTTCTGACACCTAAAGTCACAGAATCCAATGACACACTGTCATGTTTAAGGAATTTTAAAAAAAAAGAAAATCAAACATAAAACCTGTAATAAATATTCAGAGGCTCCTACACTGATGCCAGAAAATGGAGAGCAAGTAAATGTTTTTCTTCTTTTATCAATAGACTAAAGGTCTTTTTAAAAAAAAAAAAAAAAAAGTTATATATTGTGAATCTTTGTTACAGTGTGTTTTACATCAGTGAACAGGTAAATACAGGTTCGCTGATACTACAGTCTTTGAGATGCACTCGACAGAAAAATCTCTGACTAGTGAACCTACAGATAAGAAAATGCAGTTTGAAAAGCTAAAATATCTCAGCACAAATCGACTTAACGTGCTACTGGGATGTGTTTACAACGAAGCCAATACACAAGTGCCATTGATTTTCCTTGATGCTAATTGGTTGAACACCTATGAGCAGAGTTAGGAGGACTGTGGATGTTCTGTCATGGTGAAAAAATGATTTCTCTGCAGTTATAGGTGTTTTAGAGGTGATTTCAACTATCCACTGATTAAAGTTGTAGGCAAACTTTGGAGTGCATAGCATTGTTATTGTTGCCAACTGCTCTAATTGGAAAATTAAGGAGCAAAAGACAGCCTATCAAGTAATTCTCTTATATAAATAATTACAGGATAACTAAGAAGTAAACATTATATCTAAACTAGTTTGTTGAAGAAAGAGGTCACAATCTGGCATCACTGTGTCCATAGTTATTACAGTTATGGTACATCTATTCTTATTTATGAGTTTAATGTTCCCAGGTGAATTCAGATGATTTACAACCAAATACGAATTGCACATGTTAGCATTAGAAAGTGCCTGGAGATGAAACTGGGCGTAATTTTGCCCTATAAATAAAACTGAAAAAAACAAACAAGTTAATTTGACAGCAATCAATGTCTAACGCTAAAACTTTTACTCTCAAGCCCAAGAAGGTAACCAAACTCCATTTTAGTTTTTACTAACTTCAAAAACATATGAAAATTTTGATTGAAAAAAAAATAATAATAATAATAATAAAGAACTGGAAAAACACATCAAGAACTTGTCACTATGACATTTGTCCAACTTGTTGGCCACATATGGGAAACTGTGATTGGATATGCGTTTAAGTTTTGCACTCAAATGTGATACAGATTTAGCTTATTTAATTGAGTGTGACAGTTTTACATAGCAACAGTTGCATGCAGGTTGGTTTACTGGGAAGCCCTCTGTCTCCTTATCAGCTTTACGTTTTGCCTCATGTCTGTCACAGAACAAAACTTGATCAGAGAATGGCATGACCCTGTTAACTTCAGCTTATTGAGCCTTTTCTTTGCTCCTTGAAACCTGTCAGATGTGGAAGAAGGCTGATCAGGCTGATGGATGAAATAATCCCAACAAAATGTCCTTTTTTGGCCAGAAAGCTGGTTCTCTAATGGAGAAAGCACATAGCTCAAATAAAAGCCTGGGTAATTCGTGTAAAGGAATAAAGCAAAGAAACACAAGGCATTAATTATTAACACATGGTTAATTGGTTAATTACAGTGTCAGACAGACTCATCTCCCTTGACATCCTCATATACTGACTGCACTCAATTGTGTTTGTAGGAAATGTATTTAATAGATCCTTGATTAACGTCCCCAGAAAACCCTCATTGCTTCTGTTTTTCTGCCCATGACTATAAAATATTCCCATTTCCTCTTGAATTAGCCTCCCTGCATCTGCCTGTGCTCTCAGCGTCGAGCAGCATGTCAAACACTGTAAGGCTGGATGCATCGAAGCTGTAAGTTACATTCAAGCCCAGGCGATGACCAGGTTCCACTTAACGGCGATGAACATCCCGAGATTAAACATAATGATCTGCAGACCATCTTTGCTCGTTTACCAAGCTTTTAACACAAATATATCCTGTAATAAACTGGATGCTGTTGTTCCAGGCGATGTTCCAAGTCATTACATGTAAGTGTGTAAACAAACTGAATTAGAAAGGCAGCACATGTTAAATTGTCCTGAAGCATTGTTGGGTTTTTTGTCACAGCTATACAGGTGTGGATTTGTTGTTTATACTTAAACCATCTCAGATTCACAAGGAAATCTTAGTTATGATTATTCTCATAAATCGAAACGGTTTTCCAATACAGGATGGACAGCAATTGCAATTAAAGTTTTTTTTTTGTGTGTGTTGGGGACAGAGCATTTATTGCAAAGGTCTTTATTACAAAAAGAGAACCTTACTTTATAACAGAAAAACATTTTATGGATCATCACAAACTTCAAGATCAAGGGTTTGGCTTCATCGTTGTGCTGTCACTGGTCCCCGTTTGGTAGGTTGGGGAGTTTCTGGGGATCCCGATTTAATCAAGTAAGTCATGCAATTAGGGATCCAAGAAAACCACAAAAGGCTGAAATCCAGATGCAAAAACAACAATGAGGAGCAGAAGACTAGAGCAAAACTAAATACCTCCAGTAAATCCTGATTGTTTGGGACATCTGGACAAGTTTTAAGCTTGCTTTAAATTAAGTTGAGCATCCCCACAAGTCCTGTAGTGCCAACAGTGAAGCATCCTGACATGTTTTACATGTCGAGTTGCTTTTCATCCCAGAGTGTCAAAGCATTCTCTAGGAGTGAATTATTTTAACAACTGAGACACAGTTTGGTGATAATCAGTGTGTTATCTGGCATGACTCTGTCCAAATGGAAAAAATGGTTAAAAAAAATCACATCATTTAAATGTTGATGGTTTAGAAACTCCATATGTCTACACGATATTAATATATATAATGAAAATTTCACTGAAACTGTAAAATGCTTTATTTTTGTTATTTAGAATAAAAGGCTATTTTGGACTTGATAGCCTTGTGATGAAAACTAAGAAAAATCTAATCTAAATAGATACATATATTATATGTATAGATAAAGATAGATAGATCCAGATAGACGGTGTTCATTAAGACACTAGAATCCTGCTTTTACTTAGACAGAATTTCAATAAAGAGAAAAAAAAAAAAAACAGCCGTCATATAATTTAAAATACTAAGACCTATTGAACAAAGTGTTCAATCTAAGGTCATATGTCAATAAATGCTTTTAAAGTTTAAACATGTGGACAGAAAACTTAAAGGTGGCGGCACAAAGACCCCTTCTGCATCCCCCAATCGGTCCACTCCGACTCAAAATCAAAAAGAAGCGAGCTGAACGGGCCACTGCTTTCCTGCACCTCTGTGACTTACAGTTAGCCTCTCCGGCTTTTTACTCGATCTCTGCCTCGGCTTCATTACCCGTTGACTACAAAGGCTTTCTTTTCTCTGGTGACTCACTGCATGATCACCAGCTCCTGGCAGTCACCATTTGTGTGTCTGGGTGCGTGTGTGTGTCTGGGCTTTATTGTTCTCATTGCTCATTTAAGTTCTCCTCTGAGGGATGCAATGGCAATATACACAACTGTATTAGGACACAAAATGTTTCCTTCTCTCTCCTGACCACTGAAACGGTCAGTGGGATCGATGGTCCTGGCAGTGGGGGTGACAACCGCAGGGTCACTCACCACATCAGGCAGCTGACAGTAGGGGAGGATGCAATTGTGGCTGCCTCAATGGGTTTTTAATTAAAGCATTTATTGGACGGAGAACTGCAGCATTGCCCTCCAGAAAGTAGCACTCATTCTCTTCAAGGCCAACCTTGGGACCGAAGGAGGAAATGTTTATCAGTGAAAAATCTTCCTGCATCCAAAACATAGAATCTTCGACAATAATTTGCTTCAAATGTTGTGAAAAAATGTCAGTTATATTTCAGCAGCTGATTTTACAAGTACGGTTGGGTCTTATGATTGAGTATTGGTCACAGATAAAAGAAATGAAATCATGGGAATTATGTGTTGTAGGTCAAACGACTTATCTCCAGTCCCAGATATTTTATATTTCACGGGACAAAAACAAGCACTGAAAGAATATGTTGCCATTTTACCAACCTTGACATTTAGTCCTCTTTTTGCATATCCGTCTTCCTGCTAAAGCTGCAGGTAACTTTTATAAACATGGTTTTTTTTTGTTTTTTTTACATATTTGTTGTTAGAACTGTCACCATGTCTGGTGCGGTTGCCACTAATAGGCTGCCATCTCCTGGTTCCCACATTCAGACTGGTACTGTGACAATCTCACAGAACCAAAAATACAAGTCTTACTTTTTTTGGTGAAAAAAAACAAAACAAAAAAAACTTTTTCCGCTTTATTAGTTCCCAGCTTCATTTCATACATGCTTGGAGAAACAACAGTTTAAATAAAACTGATCTGATAATTTGACTACAATAAATCACCTATTATCATTTTTGATAGTCGGACGAATAATCCGGTTCAAATTATAAGAAACTAAAGCCACAGAAACTGGTGAGAAACCTAAAATCTTAAAGAAAATAAAAACAAACATAAAAATGAAGTTATTAGATTAAAACATGTTATTATATATGTGTGTGTGTGTATGTATACATTCTTAGTTAAAAATGGATTTGAATGGAAACAGTTTAGCACATATCAACGAAATGTGTTTTTTTTTGGGTTTTTTTATGGAGTACAATATGGTCAGATTTAATGCCACACAGTGAGGAAAAAATGCGTGTTTTTTTATTCAGTGTATGTTAATATCTGATTTCAACTGTAATTACATTTCACTTTAGTGCCTCTGTGCATCATGGGACAGAGAAATGCAAAGCTGGAGTACTGCTTATTTAAAATGTACATGCAAGGAATATGATCAATAACATGAAGGGGGGATTCCCAGTGTTCATCAGAATTACATAATGTTAGTTCTCTCTTCAGGTAACATCAAGAACAAAATTATCTAAATTAGATTTTTCTCATGATAAAAAAAAAAAGGAACGTCTGTAATCCCAGTCAAGCAAATTCAGTGAAGCTTTTAGAGAAGTGAATTGTTCATATTGTGTGTCTTTCTGTTGGATCTAGCATTGGCCAGCAACTTTTCCACAACACCTGGTATCCCACCAGATGAGGGTCAGGAAAAAAAACCCTGATGCTTTATCTGGCATCATTAAATCTGAGTTTATTTTTTAAGAAGTAGGCAATAAAGCTAGCAACAACCAGCACTCTCTTCACATCTTCTACTCAACGTAATTAGCTGTACTCTGCATACAATTTCCCCTGATAACCCTTCCTTTGGTTTGATCATTGAATCCAACCATGCCAGCTTAAAATACCAACCAGCTTTAAAAACTCTACAATCCAGTCATTAAACCCAACTGAACACTTTTGAAACAGCAAAGTCTGAAAACGCTGTCATCAAATGTCACTGCTGCCCACAAGCAGAAGGACTTTCTTCGTCCCGTAAGGACAAATTTAACTCTAGGGTACTTACACTGTCACCTGCGAACCCAATTTAAGATCATTATGCACAAAATATGGCAAACTAATCAAATCTATAGTGAAAATTCATGTCTTTGATGCTGGCAGGCTCTCGTATCAGCAGAGCAAGTGACAAAATAATTAGCAGTGCCGACACCAGCAAGAACAAGCACCCACTTATTTTTGAACTTCCCTGTAGTTTAGAAATGAGTTTGGAGGAATCTGAAACTTTCTTCTGATTTCTAATGACTGCTATGCTTTATGAGGACTGTGGATTGTATATGCAGAGGAAAGCAGTAATGTTGGCTGCAATTCATCAACTGTCAAAACAAGTTGAAGAGGCAAGAATAGCTATGAACAACCGCTATTGGTGATGACTCAGAGTTTCTACACATTGTAAATGTCAAACTAGAAAAACAAAACAGACCAGAAAACATCCTGGATCTCGCATTTTGGCATAAAGTTGCATTTAGGAATTTACGTTCACTCATCATGAGCATGAATGTTGAGTTAAGTGAGCTTTTCTCAGGATGGGATGTTTTTACAACACACAGTTTCAACCATATGTTGATCAATAGAAATATGCGTTTTGTGTTCCAGTTTGAATGCACAGTGGATTTTCTCCAATCCAAATGATTTAAATACATATTCTTGCCCACTATCTGTTTTCCATGTCCCTTGTCAAGCTCCTTTAGCTGTCGACAAGCTTCTGGCATAATTTCTGCTCGACACTTGACTGGTCGTCTTGGCAAAATTAGTGGATTCATTGGCTGGTCACTGCCACAAAGTAAGTTTTTAGCATAATTCATACAGGGTTGAGGTCATGCTTTTCTACAAGCCCAATGTTAGCCTGCCCACTCCATTCCAAAGTCAGTTTGGATTTGTGTTTGGGAACATTGTCCTGTAGGATCACCCAGTTTCAGCTTAGCAAACGACAGCCAGTTGCATGTGAAGTAGCATTCTGTCTAGGCATTTCAGCTTCCCACACTGCGTTTTGTTTTCGATATTAGACGTCCTCTACTAATCCAGAAAGGCTAATTTACATTAATTTGGAGTCGCAATCAACAATATATGCTTTGCATGAATAAATCTAGCATGTATTTTAGATAAATATGAATAGTCTACTGCAAATTTATTTTCCTAAAGATTGTACTGATATACATTATGATTAATCTGGCATACTGGGTCATTTTGCCAAACATTTGGATAGATTACTAAACAAATGTATGTAGCTGGTAAAAGGAGAAACTTGAGAACACTGTACCGATTGCCAAGCACTGACAGTATAATATAGAATCATTACCTCCAAATGCTGCAAATTCATCTCAAATCAGGATGATTGAAACTCAGCGTGCCAAAGGGACAACGATCCAAGAATGGAATGGGCAAAGCAGAGTAACATTAGGTTTGTCAATGCCAACCAAAGTCGCACTGAAAATTTGTCGACCATGTTTAAAAGTCTTGGATTCACACGAATCCTTCCAATTCTGCCCTGAGGAGCGGTGAATTATCCAGCCAGAATTATTCCTGGACCTGGTTGACGACTATATTAGGATGCGTTTCCTGTGCAACTTTCTATTTAACCAAACATTAGTGGGGATGTGTGGATATCTTAATCATAATTGCAGATGTATGTTGTATAATTCCCGTTTTGTTGAAAATGATGCATCATTATGCAAAACACAAAAAAATACAAAAGCTGAAAAAAAAAAAAAAAATCCAATTAAACAGGCAATACACACCTGATGGATCCCATTATAAAGACATCTAAAAGGTAACAGTTATTATTTTCAATGACTGCGGATCTCTAATGTGTTGCCTGCCACCAGACAAATGTCTGTACATTTCCAGAGTTTAGTCTTAATTATCCAAAGTGATTAAGCACTGTGAAAGGCTTTCCAATCGCAGTCATTATGGCACATTGAAATTCAATCTACCAGCAGGCAAAGGCTATTACAGCCAGCATAGATTTTGATTACCGATTATATGCTTGGATAGCTTCAAACCTCTTCCTCACATCACTTCACACATCTGAGGGGGGAAACAAAGCCACCTTTCATCGGCATAAATTTGTCACTTCTCTCTTTTTCACCAGCTCCCATTGACCTTAAACCTGAGAATAATGGACAACACAGGATTTCCGAGTTTTTTCCCCTTTGCTTTTGTGCGTGTATGCACTGTGCATCAGCAGAGCTGCCGTGATGCAGGGGAGCCATCCTTACATTGCACCTGCAGAAATAAAAGAAGAAGCCAGGTGAGGCCGGCCAATATCCGCCAGCCAGAGTACGTGACAGTGAAAGAAGTGTGACAGAAAACACAGGAGGAATGCAGCTCAGCCGGATAGACAGTTTCTATTTGCCGATAATGACCGCCGACTCCTTCTTGATGCAGCTGCAACACGGTAGGCTGGAAACCAAGAGTCACGGTCAGCCAAAGTCACACCATGTGCTGCAATATTCAAAGGACGAGTGGGTTTTCATGGCCTGCAATTTAATAACTCTCCAAAAGGATTTTAAAAAATTTTAAAAATCAGAATACCTCATCTAAACTGAGGCAGATTTTGTATCTCACCATTTATAGACTTTCAATCCACTGTGTAATACATTTTTTCTGTATTAATAGATAAGACTTTTACAATAGTATGAATTAAAATCTGCTCTAATCAAGAGAGGAGTTGGAGGCTCGATAACCTTTTAAGACGAATGCATAAAAGCGGCAGCCTTTATCAGCCCCACACTTCCAGGGACCTGCTTGTCTTTGATATATTACAAGAAATAGGTTTGTAATAAAGGACTTTCATGCTGATTTAAAACCGCTCTTGTCTTCATCTGCAGGATGTGAGGATTATTAGGGGCAATTGTAATAGACTGTGCTCTATAAATTTCTCTACATCTGCAGCACATCCAGTTCCTTGAATGTCTATAATTAAAAAAAAAAAAAGTTCAAATCCTTTAAAAGTAAAACAATTTCACACCTTGTTACAACTGGAAATCTTATTGTATTTCATTAACATTTTATGCGACAGACCTCCTCAGGATATAGCGTTTTTCTCTGTTGATAGTGAAAAAATGCATAGTTCAAAACTTCTCTGCCAATAAAGATCTGGGAAGTTTGACGGTATTCATATTCAGCCCCCTGTTCACTGATACCCCTCAATAAAATTCAGCGCAAAAAACCCCCCCAAAAAAACTCCCCTCAGTGTTTGTCTAATCAGTAAAGAGCAACCTCATTTGCCAAATTTAACCTCATTGTAAGTTCTCAAACAAACAATGAACAGAAAAGACCCACGACTTACAAACCGTGACAATCTCCAAATACTTCAAACCCCCTCTAATGATGCTACTTTAATAGTTCAAAGCACCAGATAGACCCTAATATGCTTATGGGAGGGAGTAACTCAGGAAAATAAATGTTGCTACTTGATTGGCTGATTTGGAAATGCCGTCCAATAGAGTGTGAAGTAGAATCGTGCAGAGATATTTCAGCTTTTATTTTAGATATGCTCTACAGAAAATACAGTTACAGTCCACAGGAAAATTCACAAGTGGGTGAGTTTGCAAATACTGAAGCAGAAATGGGATAGTGTTCTCTGAATGTGCATTCAGTTTGAACAGATTTCTATGAGGAAAAGTTTGGAAATAATGAATAATTTTCTTTTTACTTGACACGTATCTAATATTTTACATAATTTATCGTGTAATATCCCAATAAATACAAAAGTTTTTGTTTTTAATGTAGAAAATTTTAAAGTTTAAGTGATCTAAAGACTTTTGCATGAACCCACCAGTAGTCCAAGTATAAAAATGATTTATTCCTTGCTATCACTTAAAAAATAAAAAGAATAAATAAATAAAAAAGTGTTCGGTAACTGTAGAAATTGTCATGAGTTGCAAATATGTGCAAAAATATTCATGCTTACTAATCTTAAGTAATCTTCACTGTTGCACCACACACCCATTTTTTATATCCCTGGCTTTAGCCGGCCTGCAACACGCAGAATCTGGGAATTGGGTATTCTGCTCTAATCCCGTTTTTCATTTAATTAATCACCACTTCAAAATGCTGAGTGCGTCCTGGCTGCTTTCAAAATAAATATATATCGAAAAAATATAGCAGGAAGTTGAGCAGCTCTCCACAGCAGAGCATAGCGCCCAGGGGAGCAGGGCTTGGCTGAATAATTGCTCATACTCCTCACATCCAAGCCTCATTAGCATATCTGCCTGCCTGCACAGACATTAAATGCAGGTGAAGCACAACCAGGGTATTATCACTTTGTTTAGAACACAAAAGCAGCGCCTGTGCACCCCCTACCCCCCAACTTAATTTGCCACAGACAACAGGAGGCATCATGCTTTGCATTCTTATGCTTCTAATTGCCGCTTGGATCCTGAATCCTGACCCATAATCTCTGTTTTCAGCCTCTTGTAAAGCACTTTTCCCTTTGTACTCTTCTTTTATTTAGACGTGTCGTTTCATTGTAGCTCATCAAAGCGTTAACCCAACACCATCTGTACAATGAATGCAGATGTTTACGTGCCAGAGTATCATGTTAATTTTGCTGCCAAGTCCATAAAACTGAATGGGCGTTCACAATGCAAAGCTTGTTGCTTCTCCAGACTGTATTTAATGTAATCTTCTGCTGTTTGTGCAGAGACCCAAGTGGTCACGCCAACATGTCATTTTTAAGGTTTCTTTGTTAGACATTGCATGACTGTTCACAAACCAAAAACCCTGTGAAATTACAGCTGGATAGCCTAAAGGTGACTTGTACATCCAGACTATACTTGGCTTCCATTCAAATGTGACTCAAATTAAATCAACGCATAGCCGATTCAAACCAATGTGTTGAAAATTTTAGACTTTTGTGTTTTTGTTCTTTTGCAGTCTCTTTTTCAGAATACAAATAGAAATGCAAAAAAAGTACAACTGAGAAAAATTCAAAAATAACTAACATACATTTTACCACCAGAACACAAACAAAAGCTCCTCAAGACTGTTGTGGTCTATCAGGTCAAATTATGAAAGGTTTACGCCAACAGGGGGAAATTTTTACTTTTTCGTATAGAACTTTATTACCATGCATCTGGCATTCTATAGTGTTGATTGAGTTCTACAAAACTTTTTATTTTCAAAGTTTAGCTTCTGAATTAACCTAATATTGCCCACAAATACACAAGATTTGAGTGGCAAATGATATTATAATCAAGAATAACTAATAAATTTTGCTAAAGCAAATATCTCAAGCTAGAGTCCATGCCAGTTAAGAAGCCACAGTTTCTGTCAACTCAGTAGGCATGTAGGTCATTTTTCATAAAAGGTTCTTGTGGCTTCAGTGTGGCTCACCATTACAAATTTCGCAGCAGTATGAAAACATAAAATATTATGAAACCATTTTGTTACACAATATATTAAAAACCCGAAACAAAATTATATATTTTTTTCCCCTTTTTGTTGTAGTTTCAGTTTTCTTTTTGTAAATACATCAGTAAACAGCATTTTCTCCCTGTCCTAATCCAAAGCATACAAAATCACTGAACTGTACAAACCTCAGTTTTTCAAACACTAATGAGTCCAAAGCTTTTTTAGTAGCTTCTGATATGGATTGTAGCACTAAAGTATCACTTAACTTTATATCTTGCAGCAAAAGAAACTTAATCTGTGAAATTGCTTTAAATTGTAAAACCAATGAGATGCTAATGACTAATGAACACAATTACTGAGGATTACGGGTAGAAAGTTTTTCTTAAAATGGCTTCTCAAGCAAGTCTGTACAAGACTGACAGAAGTCGTAAGAAAACAGAAAGTCCTATAAAGTTGCAGTGACTCTTTATGCGCTATAGGAAGGTAGAAAATAATGCATTTCAGTGGCGAGGTACAGGTACTGAAGCCTGGATTAAATATCCTTCTCTGTGTCTGCTTATTTTTCTGCATGAGGGACTCAAACCAACAAATAGCAGCTTTATTTAGAACAAGCAGTTTTAACTAATAACCTCACAAACATTATAAAAATAAAATAAAATAAAAACCTTCGAAAAGGTTTCATTTTTATAGAAGTTATTATTTATGGCAACATTTATTGGGAGACTATGTTTTCCTGATTTGCTAGAGACAGAAAAAAATGTTTAAACTAACACACATTCTCCGTGTTAATCTAATTAGACTATTTACAATTCACAGTGGTAGCAAACAGAATATACCAACAAGCGAAGCTGGGAACATAATTAGTTCCGACACTCCTGAACACACTGACTCTGTGTAGCACGCTGATTATCAGCAACATGGAAATGGAGCAGACAGGTTTCTCTCTGCCTGTTATGTTCCCTCAGTTTCACACTCACCTGATAATATGATGACTCAGTCATTCAGCTGCTTGGCCCCCAAACGCATGTAAACACACCCTCTATTACAAGACCCTTCCTTCTTGGTTATTCACTAATCAGTCAGGTAGGTTAATCCATCAAAGATTTGTCCCGAAAAGCCACAAGCTTGTAATAGGATCAGGAAAAACAACTCTATGTGTGGGAACACTGTGCAGGAAGAATTTTAGACAATACTAAACTGCACTCTACCAGGATCTAATGAATTTGACCTTTAATGTAGATAAGATTTGAAAAATTAGAGGACTAATCTACACATCATCAAATTTAGTACCAATGCTAAAATAAATGTGGAAAGAAATTGCTCAATTCTACCAACTCAACCATAGTAAAAGAAAAAAATAAATAATACAATTAAGCTCCTCCCGCTGTCTCAATGTCTGACACACTTTTCCTTAAGACAGACATAAAGACAGTTACAAAGTCAGTTTATCACCTGAAGAACATTTCCAGGATTAAAGGATTGATGTCCCAACAAGATTTAAACAAACTCATCCATGCTTTTATATGCAGTCGTGTTAATTACTGCAACAATGCCTTCATAGGTCTGCCTAAAAAAAAAATAAATAAATAAAAAAACTTTAGGCAGACCTTAAAAAAAAACATCTGTCTTCTAACTGAAACCAGGAAGGAGCACATCACCCAGATCTAAAGTCCTTACACTGGCTTCCTGTCTTAACTCATTAATTTCTTAGGTCTTGCAGACGATTCCTAATTATATTGAAGCCTCTGAAAGTTTTGATACAAACCATCTCACTGTAGTCCTGGCTGTATGTTTAGGATTGTTTTCCTGCTGGATGACGATCCTCCACCCAGCTCTCCAGGCTCTTTCAGCCTCCAACATGTTTTCTTCCAGGACTGTCCTGCATTTAGCTCCATTTAACCTCATAAACCTTATCCAGCATCCCTGTTGCTGCTGAAGGAAAGCATCCCCACACCATGTTGCTGCTTACCATTTTCCACAGAGTTCAGGGTGCTGTGTAGCTCTAGGTTTTCACCATACTTTGTGTTTGGAAAGTAAAAAAAAATATTTGCATTTTTGTTTCACTTATTTGCCGGGTGCCATATACATTTGCTGATATTGTAAAAGTATCCAATGTTGCTGAAATTAAAATAAAAAAATCTGCAAATGTGGCTCAACCAACTACTTTTATACCACTTTTATCCCAGATAGAATGAGAATTGTTTGGACAGATGCATCACCCTGTATGAAAAAAAAAAAAAAAAAAAAATTAAAAAACTACTTTTTGTATTTGCTCAGAATATCCTTGGTTTTTTTAAGGTAAATGTTTATGCATGACAAAAACAAAGAAACCTGTAAGGGGGGAAATACTTTTCCCCACAACACTGTAATTGCCTATTTGCAAACCCAAGTCATCAGTGGGGTCACATTCACTCCACATAAAGCAGTTTACTCTGTTGGACCCTCAGAAGCTGCTTATTCATACAAATGGTGGAGCTCATTAATATGTGGATGCTCTCTGCATGACACACAGAGGCCATTACCAACAGACACTGGGTGCCATTATCAGACAGGAGGAAGTGAGACACAGCTTCTCTTCACTCCAGCCATGGCTGATGTTAATTTAAAACCTTGCCACTGGGAGTGGTATGTTTTCCTAACAATACTCTCCTAGCTGGTAATTAGTTGGGACATCTACTGCAGACAGGTTCTTCTGTTGGATTGTTTGAACTGTGCAAAGACTGGCGAACAGCGGGCAGTGTGTGTGTGTGTGACGGAGTGCTGGGAGGACGAGCATACACACACGCGAACGGTTCGGTGTCGTTGACACGAGCCGAGATGTCCCCTCCCGGACTTAATGAGTCATTAATCATGGTGCGTACGGAGAGTGGGAAGACAGGAAGCCAAGAGTTTACACATACAGAATCAACATCATAATGACACAGTCCGCAGGAGAGCGCCGCCAATATGTAGTCTGTTTGATGAGGTTGTTGCAGAGATGGAAATAAGCTCACGTCCAGGTGATAACATCTGTCAGTCAAGAATTGACAGAGGTGTCAGAACATACCAAAGAAAACGCCTCAGCATTAATTAGAAGACAATTCAACTTTGTTGTTGTGCAACATCACCGGATTATTAGGAAATAATCAAATAGCTTTCAGTTCTAAATTATTTACTAGGGATGCACTGATCCACATTCATCACTTCATGATAGATATCTGAGGTTCAGTACCAGCCAATATAATAGAGAAAAACTTACTGAATTGACTTCAAATATTTTATAAATGTACTGAATTACGAGTTTATTTGTTAACTCTTCACCAGTACAGCTCACTTAAATACACCATAGCTTCACAAACTTGGTCAAACGTGTAAAAACATCTCAACTTGAATTTGTTTAGTCACTGCAATCAGAGTATAACAGCAATGTGAAATAAATAAAGAAGCTGACAAAACAATAGGTTGACAATCTTGGTCAAACATCTAAAAGATAAACTGCAACAAAACCAAATAAAATACCAAATAATGTAAAAAAAAAAAATAAAGCATTGCATCATTCATAGCACAAGACACAGAATTAGACTGAATAGATCTACCATTATGGATAAGACATATTGTCACTGATACCCAATCTAGAATTTGTTTGGCCTTATAGAGTCCAATAGATAATAACTTCAAATCGGCACATCACTATTAATTATCTGCTTGATAAGCCCAACATATTAAATATCAAGACATGAGGGATTTACGTTCGGCACGGATATTCTCTAACAGCACAGATCTGCACATATGTATGTATGTAAAGAACAAATAGCTTCTTTCTCATATGTATGAGCAGATAAAATGCTCAAACTGACTAGTTTTACTCGCCAAACTACTAAGTAAAAGAATAATGAAACTAATTACCTAAAAGTTAAACAACAAGAGGATCAGAAAAATAACCAATAAAATGATGCATTGATGTCACAGTTCAGTATGAAATTAGTAATAAGATGCATGTTGAGACAGCAGTGAGTGTGCACGACGAACTGCCTGCATCACTCAGTGTGTGACACGGTGCGCCTGAGGTAAGGCACAGCTCATCATAACCTCACCTCACCCTTCTTCCATGTATTTGAAGAGGCCATAAAAATAACCATTGACCATAAAAATGCTGAAGTCATACATAAAAAACCTTCTACAACATCAAGTGGATAAATGTATTTTCTCTTATCTTTTTTAGTACCTATTAACTTTTCTTAATGACTGCTTCACCTGCCTCAGTCAACTGCATACAACATTAGCCACCGATCTTAGTACTGTACAAGCTCTGGTAGTTAATGTGTTTCATGTATAAAATAATAAAAACATAATCAGATTGCAATGTTTAAAGTCACTAGCTTGATCTCATTGGTTGTAGTAATACAGCAGTAGTTTGTATCACATACAAGTATAAAAATGAATAAAAAAAAAAAAATGTAATTTGATGAACTTTTAAAAAAATGAAGAGTTGCGTCGTATAAATTAAATATTATGCAACTGAAGGAAAACGTGTACAACAATAGGAGGAAACGAACAGACAGAATGAGGTTACGCAGCAGTACCGTTTCTTTAATTTTCAGCATCATTACTTATGTCCACCCACAGGTCTCAGACTTTACCCTTAGGTCCAACTAACCAAAACAGTGCACATAGTGTGCACTCAATTAAAATTTTTTGTTCTTTCCAAAATGAGACGAGGCGAGTGAGTTTGAAGTTGAAAGAATAAATTATGGTGTTTTTCTCTTACCACAGAAATAGGTCAGAAAGACCCCACAACCTACAGGGGGGTGGAATTATGATAAGTTGATGGTTTACTCTAAAAAGATTTAAATAAGTAATTGCTTTCATTGAGTTGTCTCCAAATCAACATTCGTGCAGACATGGAAATAAAGCATTTTATGCAGACATTACTGGCTTCAGTCATCATCATGAAAAAGGTTCAAGGGAACACTTTTATATATTTTCCAGGCAGATAGCACAATCAAATAACTTTATCGTCAATTATAAAAATACAGAATACATCAAACAGGACAAAGAAAATATGATATCGGGCCTCTGTCTCTTTAAGAAGCTCCCTCTCTTTCCAGACACTCCTCCTTCGGCACGTCATCACAATTTTTCAATCATCATGCTTTGGAGCGTTGGACTGAAAAATAAGTAGTTAGTATGACAAGCTCAGCAGTGCCACCAGGTGTTTGCTAATTGCTGCAGCCGCTAGTGTGTAGGAGCCGAGTGGGGGAGGCACAGAAAGAGAGGTGCTTTGTGAAGTAGAAGCTCAGCTATTTACCGTTAAAAGATCATGTCGGGTTTCATTCAGGGATTTCAGAGTAAAGGGGGCTTTTAATGGTTTTTCAAAGTCACTGGAAACCTTTTAACTTTTTATTCCATTTTTCTTACACATTATGTTGTGTTGGTACATCACATAAAATTCTAATATGAATTGGAGATTATAAGGGCAACAAGTGGTATGATTACTTTTGAAAGGTTCTTTATGATGCTATGCAGTTTTAATACCATCTACATGATATTTACGTTACTAATAGTTTCTGTTGCCACCTGAATGTAAAGCAGGGCCAACCAGCATCACAAACTTCTACAAGTTGCTTGTTTATCACACAAAGTTGCTGTAATCCGTCATGTTGCCACAGGCTCTGTGAGCAGGGGTGTGTCACAACAAACCGAAGTCCAGCCCAACATGATGGAGTGTCTGACTTCTTTGCTGTGATTTACTTTCTCCTGTGCTCAAACCAATTAGGACTACATTAATCAAGCCCGTGTTTGACCTTGATAGATTTTGTAATGTGGTTTTGAGTTTGATTTTGTGAGTCAACATCTGCTCAATAACCCCAAAAGTTTTAAGTTTTTTTTTTTTTTTTTTTCCTACAAGAGACTGAATCTCTATTTTTTTATCAATCAATCAATCAAATTTTATTTGTATAGCACATTTCAGCAGCAAGGCATTTCAAAGTGCTTTACATCTTACAAACATAAAAACACAAAGTCATGTAACATAGAATAAACAACCAAAACATTAATTTAGACCATCAAATTTATAACTTGTTATCCATTTATCAAAATGTTTAACTTTGTGCGGATCCTGATCTTTGATATACTTCCAGTCGTTTGATTTTAGACTG